>JACEGR010004270.1:0-89816 GCA_014170235.1 Listronotus bonariensis
TGGCTTCTGTTCTGAACCTGCTGCTAAAACCTAGCCACAGTGCCAATATTACTGTTTAATTCCACATGCTAAAATGTCCTAGATACCGAATTTGATAAATGCAGTTACAACAGTTTAAAATTTATTTCAGAGTTGCAGTACTTTTAACTAACTGTGTATAAGTAATTATTACCTCTGATCTTAATTTTTTCAGATCCGTTTTATCATGGAATGTTGCTGATATCAACGACGTAAATGAAGAGTCTTTAAGTTTATTAAAAATATTAGAACCAAAGTTGGATATAATAGTTTTAGGAACTGGTGATAAGTTGGATAATCATAATTTTTTCATTAATTTATTACAATTTTCAAAAAAATTTAAAATTTCATTTGAAATTCTTCCTACAGAGTCAGCATGTCCTACATTCAATTTTCTCAATGCTGAAGGACGAAATGTAGTTGGTGCATTGATACCTCCCCAAACTATTAATTTCACTGAAGATGATCAATTAAAATCAAAACTTAGGTATCAAAATGTATTTTATCATGATGAAGAGGCTCATAAAGAGCACTATTTTTAGTTTTTTTTTTTTTTGGTTTGAATTAACTTTTTATTGAAATTTATATATTACGGGTAATATAATTTCATTTTACCGACGAAAACATGTTAAAGTAAAGTAGTGAAATTAGGTATAAACACATATTACATGTCATTGTAATACAGAATTCTAATGTAAACAGTGTGTTCAGTGGAAATAATCTAAATATAGATATCCTATTTAAGTGTAAAATGTGAATTCCCTTCTAATATAAATAATTTTTATGGCATGGACAATCAGTACCTATTTTTATTACTGTGATTTATTTGAACTACTAAGCCTTGTTTAATATGTTTTTGAATTCTTATTAGTAATTTCTTTGTGCAAATTTGTTGTTATAGTTTATTTATTTTTGCTTTGAGGTGTTATTAATTTTTGTATAAGAAACAAGTTATTGTTATTGATGATTAAAATGCTTAATTAATAAATGCTGATGTATTACTTGTTAAGATATTGGATTAAGCCTGGTTAATGCCACTGTCTTTGACATACATGTGATTACTGTACATTTAGATGAATACTTCGTTTCAGGAGAAAAATCATTTTCCGGTTTTTAACTCACCTATATTTTTTGATGCAACTTTTTATTTTTCTGGTTATTAAATAATCTTTTCACACGTTTCGCACATTTGTACAGGGTTCTTAGAAATTTTATATTTTTCGATTTTTTGACTTTCAGGTTTTCCATAAGCATTAAAATAAAATCTTGGATTCAATTTAAATATTATTAGAAGAAGAAACGTACTACACCTTTTTCTTTCAGAACACAAAAATATTAATGTGCCCCTAAAGGACGCTGCTGAAAATCGATTTTTCTTGAATAACTATTTTAGTACCTACTTGGTATAATGAATTATTTTTAATATGACAGATATTAATAAGGACTTCTAAAAATGGTACCCTCTGAGCCCGGATTCACAATGATAGGAGAAAGTGGCGTAGAAAAAATGTGTAAAAATGCAAAAGCACTTTTCATGCCCTCAAAAATATAAAAATCTTTTCTGTCAAGGTAAGTCTATTGTTTTATATACGTGAATAGGATAATTTCTAACCTATACCCATAAACTTGGAAAATTATTGCTAAGGGCAAATAATGTCTAATTACGAAAAAAGTTAGTAAAATATTTTTAGTAAGAAAGACATCTAATTATTTTAAGTAAAAAAAAAACATTCAATTATTGACAGTTTTGTCAACGTCCTAACTTTAAAAACACCGTATAGATATCAAAATGTAAAACTCTTTGCACATTAAAGCAGTGTAAAAAAGAAATGACCAATTTTGCCATTAAGATCTTTTGCTTTTGCACGGTAGAAATGCACCAACAACCACCACGACTAATAGAAGGGTACTAGCTTAGCTACAAAACGTTAACATAACTTGTTTGTTGGTTAAGTTTTTATAAAGAACAAAAATTCAGTTGATTGTTTTTCACAATAAATAGTTAACGATCTTTTTTTATTTCCTGTTCCTTGTTTATTTAAACTAATTGAATAACTCCTTAAACAGGAATATTTTACTAGAGATTTTTTTAATATTGGTCATTACTTGTCTCTAGCAATAATTTTCCAAGTTTATGCGTATAGGTTAAGAATCACCCCGTATTTCTCCTTGTTATAAAACAGATTTTTCTACTTATCTCTGTTCCTTTTAATCCAAACTTTGAGTGTAGTATGAGTAAAACTGTGTTTACCTTATTTTTGAAGGTTTATTTTACGATCAGGTGTAATTTAAAGCGTAGTATAATGGACTCTCATTACTGTAATTATTAGAGACATTTTGCACCTCTTAAAATAACAGACGTTTTTTGGCCTCCTTATGGTTATCGTTATTAAACATAACGATTACGGCAGCAGTTTTAGACAGAGATTTTGCAGCCTCTTTTAAGAAATTTATCTTACGTCTGCGCTTTCGACACATAACCTTATTTTTACCTGTGGTTGACCGATTTGAAAGTTTACGAAAAATCAGTACTTACTTTTATTCTCCATAAGTTATGTATTGATACTTAAATATATGCAAATAGTTCTCTTGATTTTGTTTTTTAAATATGGATGGTGGAGGGGAGGATAACCATCTGAATGTTTTAAAATGTGTCCGTCGAAAGGAGCAACTTAAGGTAGCGCCACCGTAGCCAGAGGAGACTTTTAAACCAATGAGCATGAATTATTAGAGTGAGATACAAAATGAAAAAGGACAGATAGATACAAAATAAAAAAGGAAAGAAATACCAAAATCCCTCCACTGGCTACTGTGGCGCCATCCCAATTTACTACATTCCGATGGCCACTTTTTCAACTTTTCCGCCATAAAAGATGGTTATCCTCCTCTCCACCATCCATATTTTTAAAGTAGATGTAAACAATTCAGTATAAGCAAAACACAAAGTAAGGTTAGGTTTGGTAGTAGAATAAAAAGCAAGTGTGCCAGATTGTAACATGTAAATTAATTACTGAATTAAAACATCCTTAAAAATGCAAGTCCGTTTTAATTTCTTTACACTATTTTATTTTTCTTAATGCTATGGATTTTTGCTAATTAGAGCCTATAGGTTTGTTCCAGCAGAATGTTGGAAACATGTTAGCAACAATCGTAAAACGCAGAAATTGTTACAAACATTAGTCAGAAATGATGGCAACAGTTTTCTGCTGGAACGAAAAATAAACAACGCGTGCATACTACTTATACGTCAATACAAGAAAGGCTATGTTAACAATTTGTCAGTAATGTTTGAAGAAAGTTTGCAAACTTTTCAAACAGTTTCCAACATGTTTTCAACGTCTTAAAACTACTGCTGGAACAACAAACAATTGTATAATGTTACAAACATGGCACCGCTGGAACGACAAATTTGACGTGCGCAGAATCCGAACGGTTGCAAACATTTCTGACAGCCTGCTGGAACACACCTTATGTATCAATGATATTTTAATTAATACGGCATTAAAATGTCAACCTCCTTAAATAATTGATATTAAAAATACTACAATTCGGCAACCACGCAGTTTAACAATAACGATAAGCTCTTCGGTATTTATCCGTAATTAAAGGAGTCCGGTATGGTTAATAACGATAACGGATCATGTTTGCGTTACTGCGCAGACTCAGAATAACGTTAACCACAACGGAATTGCAAAATAAGAGGTGCAAAATGTCTCTATTATATTAAATAAAAACTTTTTGCACCGCATCCCCCTACATATCACCAGCGAGAAGCAAGGCTGCGGGCTTAAACCGTAGTGTTTGACAGAATGGCGGCTTGGCATTTGTGGCAATACTCCTAAGAAAGATGTCTTGCGGTCTAAACTACACCCCACTTAACATTTCTCTACGTCCTACTGTTCAACACGCTGAAATTAAATTAAAAGCTCGAGCTGGCACAACGCGTATATTTGAAAATTGTAATGTTTTGTATTGTTTCTTGTCATCAAAACACAAAGGAATAAGAGTACAATCAATTAAATGAACACTCTCATTCTTATCTCCAAAAACAAACGACCCTGCGCCTATTACAACAATAATAATTCATAGTTTTGAAAATTTAAAGTGAACCAAATTCTTTGCTTGCTAGTGTAAGTAAAAACTAAAAAACTATTCTGCATTATCTTAAAATCATAAAATATATACTCAAAGAATATTTTTTAACACAAAGTTAGTTAGTTATATTTTAAAGACCTTTAGAAATTTACCACATGTAAAATTATTTTCTCCAACAGTTTTGGAAATATGAGCTTTTAAATCTTATAATTAGTGCGTTTATGTATTATTTTTTAGATTTGGATGGTAATATTTCCAAAACTATAAGAAATAAACATATCAAATGTGGTATTTTGTTAAATCTTGATGATGGCCATATTTCCGAAACTATTATATAGCCAGGTAGGGACTTACCCTTATACAATTACACCCCGTATATTAAAGAAATAAAATTAGTAATGTTGGATAGCTTAAACCCTTAGGTAAAAAAAGGTGCTCTTGTTTATTATCAATAAATTAAAGCGTTTCCGACCAAAAAACAAAATGTGTGTGGGAACATCTAAAACCATAGGTTATTCTGTTGCATTTAGCACTAAAAAACTTTTCAGAGAATTTTTTTAATTTTCGCGATAATAAAATTAATGTTACAGCATTGTAGATAGTTTAATAATCTTTGATAATTAAAACTAGATAATGCATAAGTTTAGAGAAAATTATTCAATACTACCTTATTAAAGCAAACATTTTTATATCTCAAAAACGCTTGAATTTATCGATATCAAAAAGGAGCACCTTTTTTAGCTAAGGGTTTAAGCTATCCACTTTTGACATTAAATGTTAAATATTGTTTTTCAGAATATCTTAAAAACTAAAGCTTAATTTTTAAAACTTTTGACCTAAATAATAGTTAACTTTTTAAAATTTTTATTTAATTTTATCTTGACAATGGCGGCAGTCTTGCCACCAAAACGTCGAATTTTAGTTACTTATTTTAAATTTTTAGGCTTTTTAGGGGTTTTTCTTTATTTTGTTTTTGGAAAAACGATCTGATTTGGTGTGTACCCAAATAAATATCATCAATTAAATGAATCCGACGAACCAATACAGAACATATTTTTAACTTTATGTTTTTAGAATTATTCGCGAAAATGTATATTCATTGTTGATATCAATTTAAATATCAAACATAAAAACTGCAAATTCAAATATTAAATTGAAGGACTTGGGGAAAGAAGATAACAAGCCACATTCTCATTTCTAAGTTATTTCAACTTTAATATTTTAATTAATCCTGAAATCGTAATATTAGGCTTTCACAAAACTGCTTTTGTAGTAGTATATTTATACAAAAATGTATCAAAATGTAAAAACAAAATCAAAAAATGGTATTAGGTAACAAAAAAACTATTTAAGTTTTTAATTCCAAGATTTCGTAAATTGTGGCTTGTTACCTTCTTTCTCCAATCCCTTTAATTAATGCATTTAATAAAATGCATATTTTTTTAATATCAATCCTAAAAACTCAGAATTTAAAAAATTTAGCGATATTTTCTAATAATACGAATTCTAAAAATTCAAATTATTCGTATTTTTCAAATGATATTCGCACACCTCTAGCAATCAATAAACATTAAATATAGATGTAGAAAGAAAAACTACCAATTTCAGAAATTACAATTTATTATTTTCAAGAGAAAATATACATTAAAACAAAAAAGCTTCTAAGTCAATTGTAAAATAAATCAATCTTTACACTAAAACATTTTGATTAAAATCTATTCACTATGTGACTTAAAAAAGTATTTACAATTTAATTAATGTTATGCTAAAGTAACCTTAATATTAATTTGTACAAAAATTACACATCTATTTTATAACTATAGATTACTTTATAAAAGGTATAAGATTAATAAAAAAAGAAATTTAACAGTGACTCTTTGGCTATTCTAAAACATCCCAAATTCTAGAGCTTTCATCTTACTGTAAGACAATTAACAAAAAGTTTGAGCGATATAAAAACATTTTTCCTATTTATTTTTTAAAGCATTGTATTTTTTTGTAAATTTGGTGGACCACTAACTAATAATATGAATATGACCAATTTTATCAGTGGCGTACCGTTTGGCGGTAAATAACCAACCGGTAATTTTTTTGTTACAGTAAGTTGAGAGCACAAAAATGCTAATAATTAGACCTAAAATGCATTCAATCGTAAAATCAGTTAACTTTTTTGTTTTATTTTCTGTATAATAATTTGGAAAGACAACGGTTATTTTTTATATATTTTTTGTGTATCCTAAAATAGGTGTGGGACCCATTTCGAAACCAAATTGTGTTTGTGTCTATGGTGATTAAATGGTCAGCTTATTCAGACAGGTAGGTCAATAAGAACAGAAAAGGGGAGAGAAACAATTATCATACCCCACCCCAATAAATATATTACTCAAATACCACTTGTGATACTTTAAACCACCGATTAGGTTTGTTAAACGCACTTCCAATGTAATAATTTTGTGTGGTTCAATATTATAGGGTAATATTTTAGAACCCTAACCAGTTCGGTGGTGAACTGAACCCAGCACTGTTCTTCGGGATTTCGTGTCATGCACATTGCAAGAATGTTGCCAATTTTTTTGAGTGCACGACGTAGAATTTCAAAACGCACGGTTTAAATTGTGCCACTTCTGGATTGGACATTGTTTTTCTCATTTTTTCTATGCTCATTGAGATTGAGGGCTAATATAATTTGAAAAAAGTTTAAATTCAAATAAACATACTTCGGAAATTATTGCTATTATAACAAACAATATTTAACAAATAACTTAGTATTTTTTTACTTGTGGAGACAAAAAAAAGAACGTAAATTCTGAGCACAAGTTACAGCTAATTGTGAAAAAAGGTCGAAAAACTATTTTTTTTTTCTTACAGAATAATCGGCTAAATCATTTTTTCTTTGTGAAAACTAAACAAATAAACAAGCTATGAGGATGTTTGGTATGTCTATTAGTACTCTACTATTAGTTATGCTTGTAGTATGAGTTTATTTTTTCATGATTAGAATTAAATTTACGGCTAATAATTATTTTACCAAATTTTTTCTGACACGAAATATAGGGTTCAGTTTTTTTTGATGTAAATAATTATCTCCTTACTAAACATATTTAAGAAATGTTTTCTTCCCTTATTAGTCATTGTTTCTCCTTAGCAATTACTTCTCAAGTTTGTGTGTATAGGTTAAAAATCACTCTACATACATTTTTTGGTTGTAAGTAACAGATGTAAGATTAAAAATGGATATTTTAATTTGGTGACGAAATGGGCCATATAATACTAGCCCTTACCTGCTTGATGTCAAAATGAGATAAACTAACTAAAATACCCAATTCACGACATAAACACATATTTTTATATTATACACACTAGACAGGGCCAAAAAAATCGACTTTTTCTTTAACATGTTGAAAATATTGTTAGGGTGACAAAGAAAAATATTGTAAAGATTTAAGCCCTTAATATTAATACTTATAGGTTCCTCTCCTTTAATTTAGATTTTTTATTTGTTCTTTCATTTTTCAACTATCAAGGTAAAAAAATGTATGTGCACATATCGTCGGTTTAAAGGTAAAAGTAATTAAGTACATTTTGTTTTAAACATTAGGCCACATGAATAAAAGAAGCAAATGCTTTTGCTTATAATTATAAGGTATACAAGGATTTACTTCAAACGTATGAATAAAGTCAAGCCTTTGCTTACAAGTTTGAGTATTTACTTATAGAAGTCACGAAAAGTGATGCTGCTATTCAGTACCATCACATTTCTATAAGTAAATACTCGCACTTGTAAGCAAACGATCGACTTTATACGTTTAAAGTAAATCCTTCTACATCTTATACTTATAGGCAAAAGCATTTGCTTCTTTTATTCATATGGCCCATTATTTGAACAGTTTTAACTTAACAATATTTCCAATATATTAAAAAAAAGACAATTTTTTTGGCACAGTCTAATACACACTTTATAAATTATTATAATAAAATAAATAAATTGCACACCCTTTATAAGAACAAAAAAAGAAGTATGTTTAAAAACTATAAAATGAAACTGAAATGCCGTAAAACACAATGCGCTGCTTCCTATAATCAGTTACTGTGCGTTTATTTAAGTAAATATTAAATTGTTATAATTATAACTATACTTTCAGTATATCTTATCCCTCAAATTTTAAGAAATTTGCTTTTTATTAAAAGATTAGATTTAAATAATACCACTTTTTACTTTTGTTGTAAGTTAAAAGACAACTGAAAAACAAAGGGGATCCCAATATTAAAAAAAAAGAATTTTAACCTATATCTCAAAAACGAAGAGGGCCATGTAAAATCTTTTAGTGTCATCTTTTGTTTTATCAAAAGGTATCATCACTTCGCGAAAACCGCAAGTATCTTGCAATTCCAACATAATCCGGACACCCTGTACAGCAGGGATCGCGAAGCTTTGGCACGCCTTACAATATTTTGGGCACGTTACTTATCACAAAATTTATTATGTGGTACAAAAAAGTGTGAAGTAAGTGTTTATTATTAATATTTTCCTAATAATCACAAAGACCAAATTGGTTAGTTACACGTGTATGACCGCATAAAACATTTCTTTAGAAAAATGGCACATTGATACCAAAAGGTGCGCCATCCCTGCTGTATAGCCATCCCATTAAAATCAGATTTGGCGGACGGGGTCGTATTTTACACCTATTATTAAATTAGTTTCCTATATTTAGTAGTAATATGAGTTTGCCAAATTATATTTGTCCTTCTGTCTATTTACTACGTTTCCTCACCAACTCTTGTAATTGTAACATTGAAATCAGCGGCAACTAATCGTGTGTAGCGCGAGAATAGCCTATTTTTTACTATATCAAAGTATTTTATAATTATTTATTAATTGGTAATATCTACCAATATTAAAGCAAATATAGGAACCTAGTGCAAATATTTTATAATAACGTGATTTCCAGCGTTTTGATTTTTTAAGTTTAGTTAACTTACACCATTTATAGAATAAAAAAACTTTTATTGCACAGAAGAAGCATATTACAGCAAATTAAAATATCTAGCCATAGATAAGACTGAAAAGTGAATGAAGTCACACTGTACATTACTTTTACGTTTTCATTTAGAAATATAATCAAAGGACAATATTATTTAGGGATAAATCAAAATCACCAAGGGAAACATGCAGCGCCTTGGTTATTTTAATTACTTTAATTTTACGGCTGTGCGAACAAGTCTCTTCTGTACAATAACTTAAAATTAGACAGTGTGGAAAATACTTTTACTTATATTAACTCTAATTTAATTTTAAAATTTTTATTAAAAAAAACAATTTTATACGTTTTACATGGTGTTTAGTAATTAGGGTAAAAAACCTGTGCTTATTCTATGAAAAAAATAAAAACAGTTACAGAAAGAGAATAATATTAGATTTTTAATTAATACCTTTTATATTCCTTGTCTGATGTTAATGAAATTTGGCATTATTACTAACAATATTAAGATAACTTAATTAAATTTATTAAGTCCAATGTCCTCTCGCTGGCTTAAGAACAAGTATTTTTAACAACAATAAGTTATGCCACTGATTCTTGTCCAAATTTTAAATTTTATTTAAATTAAGCAAATAAAAATACACTTTCTGGTTTCTTGATATTTTAACGTAGCTTGCTTAGCTTTTCAGAAAAAAATAAATAAATCTGCTAAATTGCATATTCTTGGACCATACAAAAAACATTAAGGCAATTTTTTTCTTTTAAAAATTAGCTGTTATAACTTCTTATTAGCAATTATGTAACAACAACAACAAATACACAATGATTTAATGTTTGTATCTTGTCTAACAAATTTTACAAGAATAATTATTTTCAAAATTTTAAAGTTTAACAATATGAACTTTTTTTCATAAAATTAGATCATGAATAAGCCCTCATTTTTTTACCGCAATTGGAAAACAGCAATCTATTAGCTTACAAACATGCACTGCTCACTACACCTCATTAAAAGTTCCTGCTCGCCGAATCCCTTTGAGGAAGTTTTACTCTATGTCTTTTTTACATTCCTATCTTTGTCCAATCACTCTATTCATATATACATTTAATGTTTATATTAAATTAATTAACATACCATTACAAAAATTATAATATAAAATTTTCAGAGATACAAAATGCCTTATTTAGGTAGTACTATCTCTGTTCGCAAGGTATATGAACAAAAAGGTCTTTATTGCCTCTATCAGCTTTTTCAAATGTTCAAAGAGTATTTTTTCTATCCTAAAAATTGTACTTTATGCAAAAACTTATTAAAAAGTCTCTATACTATATAAGCCTTATGCGTTTAAAAAAATGAAAAAAGTTAATTCACCTCTATTTAAAACCATATTAATTTACTTTATGTTTTTCTAAATTAAATATTTTCCAGTGCATTTGTATTTTAAAATTGTCCAGACTTTGGAATTTAATCATTTGTTTAAATACTTTTTACAGAAATGTGCTGATACAGGAAATCTCACAATTACTTCAAGGAGCATGCTATTTTTGTATTAATTGTAATTGAAAAGGTTTAAATCGTAAGAAGTTAAATATGTAAAAATATTCTCTGAATATGGTTAAATATTTTCTGAAATCAACATAAAGTTGATAATAGAAAATAAAAAGCCAACCTTTTAATATGTAAGTTAATCGTCTATACCAGGTACTGGAGGTAAAGTGACATCCAACTTTTGTCTTTTTGCCGGTGGTATCGTAATGGGAGGGTGGTACCGTCAGATCCATTTTAATACTTGAACTACTGTCTTGTTCCTTTAACATTTCCGCTGCTTTTTAATTAAATCTTCTTCGGTTAAACCACTTAAAACACTTGTTGATTTATCTCCAGTTTCACCAGATGGCGAATTCACTGATGGGGGTGTTAGTTTGGATTTATTGGGAAGATTTAATGGAATGGTATTTAAACTTAAATCGGACATTGAAGCGGAACCTAAAGGTCGTGAAAACGTTTTGGGTATCATCAAGGGAATTGTAAGATCTGTCTGATGTGTACCTGGAACTGGAGGCTGGTTATCCTAAAAATATAAAATATAATGAGAAATGTCGTAAAGATAATTAAATAGAAAGTCAATGATATTTTTTAATTAATCTTCTTTTGTCGCGTTAAGTAATAGTTAAATCAGTTATTTTAAAAACCAGTCAACTGACATTTTTGGCGAAAATGAGATTTACAACGATCTTTAATTGTATTATGTAAACTCACATTTTTGTGTAAAAACCAGTTATCTATCATGCACCTTTACGTGTTTACTTTTATGAGAAAAATTGAGTTTAGTGAACAAACCAGTCAAGCCACGGTTCATAATGTGTTTCTGCAGTGAATTTTATGCTCGTTCTTTGGTAACTAGTATGTTTACTTCACCAGCGTTTTGTATAACAAGTATTTTGAAATGACCCTTAAAGTTAGTAAAAAACCATTTTACTGACCATCCATGTAATCAGTGAGATTACATAATGAAGGTATTAGACATAATTGTCAGAAACTGTAAAATGGCCCAATCTTTGTGTAATAATACATTTAAAGTTTCTTTCATTTTGCATTTTTTAACTTAAAATTCCTCTGCTATTAAAAAGTTTTAAGAGATGAAAATGTATGATATAATTTTATTTTATTGCCGATACAAGTCAATTGAAAAAATATTTTTTTAAAAGTAAATTATAAGTATTAAAGTGTTAATACAAAAATTAACGTCTGTTTTGGGATTTTATTAAGAACCATTCTAACTTTTTTTAGGCCGAAATATTTAATAATTTTAAAGATAAAAAGGCTTTGTTGTTTAGCAATAAAGTGGACTTAACTGGTTTCTAAAATAAACAATTCAATAAATTATTAATTTTTAAATTTATATGACTATAAAATTTTACATCCTTTGTAAAGATACATTGGTAAGAAAAAAATAGGTCACTTTAAGAATGTGATTTTTTTAGCATATATTTTTAAAATTGTTAATCATTGTTCCAATAGGCGTTGGGATATTTGTTTCGGAAATGTTATCAGTTATATGTTTTTTCCGTCATGATTTGTTGTGTCTGTCTGGGATAACTTGGGACCATGTATATTAATAACTGACTTGGGACCATCTATTGAAGAACTGCTGAGGGGTTGAGCTATAAGATATTTTGTCCCTTTGATTCAGAACTAGTATAAATTCATTTTTAACGGAAATATTGACAACTTTAAAGAAATGGTAAAACGACAACTTGTAAGCAGTTATGCATTAAGATCAAATTAAAACATGTTTACGCCAAAAATTACTGAAGATTTTAAAAAAGTTATCATGCTTTTGCCCTTTGAATAAATACAATATGAACTTACCATAACTTCATTTGTTTCACCTGGATTGGTAGCACCGATGAGTCTTTATACTGTCCAAAATCTGTTGCAAATTGCTAGGCAACGCGATGCTGGCTAAAGCAGACCCGGCAATCTCTGACCCGGCAGTGGCTATGTTCTTGGTAATGCTTGTAATTTCACTTTTTTGCATTTCAATTTGCTTGTTTAGTTCCTCCATCTGTCGTTGGATGTCCAATTTACTTGAGGGTAGAACCGACCCATCTCCAAGTCCTTAAAAATAAGATTTTTTAATCAATATTGCAGTTGGTGCAAACCAAATTAGACTATCACAAGCTTACTAAAGTTAAATAAAACATATTACACTGCTTTTTCTATTACATTGGTTGGAAACTCGCCGTGTATGAAATTTTCCAAAAAAGAAGTTTAACATGAAAATAAATAAAACAAAAACTTGTTGTGGTACAGGCCAAGGCTGGATTAAGTATGTTGGACTCCCTAGGCAATGGAGCTGTTGGGGTATCTCTTTTTATAAAATTGAATTAAAAAAAGGCGTTCTTGTTTTCCATTAAATTGCAGGGCCTCCATTTTATGGGAGACCCCTAGGCAGTTCTCTACTTTGCCTAATGAATATTCTAGCCCTGGTACAGGCAATACATTTGTTACCATTTACTCATGTTTAGCCCTGTTAATTAAATATTTTTGGCAAAAAAATGAAATCTTGAACCTTACCTGGAATAGGTGTGCATAAGCTTCTGACGAAACACTACTTTGAGATCCAGTATTTATTGTAGTAGCTGTACTAATAGCGGACGATAAAATGGAAGGCAACGGGGCAGTGTCTGTTATAACTGTATCAGGATCTGAATCCCCAGGACTGCATGGTTCATCTAGGAATAAAAAAATAATAGTAATTAGAATAACAACTGGCTATTAAAATTAAGCGCTCTAGTCGGAAACTTTTGAACCCTTGAAGTGCAATTTGACATTTCTCATCGTATTTTTTTTTTGCTATTGTTGCAGTTAGTAACGTATTATTTTAATATTTTTTATGATTTATTAAATAAAAATGCAACAAAAAATAAAAATACAGTTGTTCTACAACTTGTGTTAACTGTTTTAGCGGTTTTCATTACGGATTTCGTTAACAATTATACAAGGAGGGAAAATAAACAAAGTCGGCCTTGTCGTGTGTGCAGCTCAAGTCTTAATAACAAAGAACTTACGTTTTGTGGCTTTATATAAAATTAGGCTGACCGATAATTGGAGTTCATTCTTGGTTTTATTTAGTATGTTAAACAATTATTATGCTTAACATTTCTTTGGAAATTGAATGCCTTGTTTTAAAAAGTGTTCAATAAAACATTTTCTTATCACATGATTAATAATAGGGAAAATTAAATGTAAAATATGTTTTTTTTATTTAAATAATTCATTTTATTGTTTAATATATGCAAACAGTTAATTTCATGCAACATTTAAATGCGGTACAAAAATATTTTTTTCAAAGTAATGTAGTAACACAAATCACTTTTTATGCTATTTGAACAAGTAGGTCGAAAAATATTTATTACAGAATTTTTGGATTTGCTAAAATAGCATCTTATTAATTTTAAATTTCCCTGTTTATATTAAGGGGATTTTTCAACGCTTTTATTTTTACTTTTAATATATCACTTAAAAACGTTTGGAGATAGTTACCATCCCAAACGTCGTGTATCACTTAAAAATAAAGACAGTGGAATTCCAAGAAAGTAGTATTTTTAAAATAAAAAAATATTTTTAAAAATGTTTAACACCCTGTAGTTCGAAAACTAAGACGTTTAGGACATTGTTTATATGAGGTTTTATTAAAATATTTTTTAATGTATAGCTCTGAAAGTTTGTCGGATAAGTTGTAAAACACCCTGTATGTTTCATAAAAAACATAAAGTAAAGGCAGAAATATACCATCGTCATTCACCACCGGTTTTTCATCAAGTGCCACTGGAGGAACCGCAGGAGGCTGTACTAACGTCGACATAAGAGGTGGCACTATCGCCGGCATTGCGGGTCCAGTTTGAGGAACTATTGAAGGCATCGGGGTGGTGGCGCTGGAACTTCAGGTAGCGGAGGAACCATAGGTGGTAACGGTGGCTGTGTTAGTTTAGCTAACCTTGGATCAACCTGTAAAAAAAAGGCAAGATAAAAAGGATACTTAGTATTAGAAAACATTTGATAGATTTCTTAAGAGGATGCCGTAGCACGTTAAATTGAGCTAAAACGCGATTCGCTGCCGTTTTTAAATAATTGTTTAGGAAAAAAGTTTTTATAAAGAAGTTTTTTAAAATGATCCAAAGATTATCGGAAAGTTGGATATTTTTACGGTTTTGTAATTTTGGAAAATTCCATGTTTTAATTATTAACATTACCAAAAATCAAATAACTTAAGAAACTTTTCTATATACAACTTTTTCCAAAACAGATATTTTAAAAACGGCAGCGAATTGCGTTTTAGCTCAATTTACCATGCTACGGCATCTTCTTAAGTAAAAATGTACATTTTATACATTTTTTTACGACAAAGTCAAAATTTATTAATTAATTAATTAATTATCATTAATAAATTATAATTATTAATTATTAAGGATTAATTAATTTAATAGTCCATTAAAATACAGAGTGTTTTCTAACAATGGTACGAAACTTCAATATGAGATTCCTTATGTTATTTTTATAAAAAAAGCTTGTATAAACATATGTCAGGAGCTTCCTTACTGAGATATGAGGCGGTAAAAATTAAGAAAAATCAGTTTTTTTTCTAAATATTTATAATATGCTTAGGCCGATTTGGATAAAATTTGGTACATTTATTTAAAGTAATAAGGCGCTTATTTAGCCCTAACCAGATTGTTATTATTGAGTCCAGTGGCGTCTCATTGGGCACCGTAACTTACATTATTGAGAGAAAAAAGTACTGACTTTTTTGACGTTTTCATATTTTTTTATAATAAAGCAATTAATAATACAACTTTTTAGTATCTTGTATTTTTTTTTGTATCCAGCTTTGTTTTCGAGAAAAAGAGATTTAAGCCACTTAAATTTTTTCTAAAGGTACCCATAGACGACATGGTAAAAACAAAAATTAAAAATAAACAATTTTATTATTTGCTTTAAAATAAATTAGCAATCCTGTATTTTATCGGAAATCGTCATTTTCCTTATCTACTAAGGTCAATATTGTTTATTTTTTAATTTTGGATTTTGTATTATGCTGTTTATGAATACTTTATAGTATTACTTAAAGTGTAAGGACGCAACTCCGGATATATGTTTATAGGAACTTTTTTTAATAAAATGACATAAGAAATCACACCTTGAAGTTTTGTACCGTTGTTAGAAAACACCCTGGATAACAAAACATGAATATTGAGTGCAATTTTTGTCAAGAAATTCGGAAAATACGACAATGGCGGCAACTATTTGGAGGGTCTAGAAAAAAGGACGAATTGCGGTGGTTATCATATCTTGGTGCTGGACCATGTAAAATCAAAAATTTAAGCTCAATCGTTATATAATTGGTTTTCCCCAGGTGACGCTGGAAGGGTTTTTAAAATTTAAATTTTTCACTTCTTTGAAAGACTAAAATAAAAACGCGATTGTCAAGAACAAAATCGGCCTATTTGTTTTTCTAAAAATTAAAAACAGAGAACAAGAAAAACAAACATTTAAAATTATTGTCAAAGAATTTTCAGAAACTCCAAAAAAAGGTAAACATTTTTTAAATTTTAAAACCTAGATAATGGTTAACTTTTTAAATTTTTTATTTTTATTTTTAATTTATCTTGGCAACGGTGGCAGACCTGCCACTGAAACGTCAATTTTTAGTTATCCATTTAATTTAACATTAAAAGGTGCATCATTAAAATTATTGATTTTTAACA
This sequence comes from Listronotus bonariensis, assembly GCA_014170235.1. NCBI lineage: Eukaryota > Metazoa > Arthropoda > Insecta > Coleoptera > Curculionidae > Listronotus > Listronotus bonariensis. The sequence continues at coordinate 16,365 of JACEGR010004270.1, forward strand.
AATATTGCATTTGTTATACAAAATCTCAGAATTCTCTACAAAAAGGCTCTCTGTAAATTTCCGTAGAACAAGCCTTTTTTTTAAATCGCGCGTTAAACATTAACTAATAATTTTTTAAATTTTGTCATTTCTGGATTTTATTAACTACCATAAATATCAATATCTTTATAAAACAAATAATTATTCTACAGGGAAATTTTATGCTGTCCAAAAAGTCTCATAACATTTTTCGATAAATTCATTCCTTTTAAAGTTATTCAATGTTGAAATAAATTTTCATTTCAATTTCAACATTGAATAACCTTGAAATTAACTAATACTAAAACAGTAGAAATTTCTTTTTAATTTCTTAGTCATCCAAAATCATTATTTCTATTAATTTTTGATAATTTCTATTAAATTTATTTGCAAATTGTCAAATTTTAAATTTAGTGACTCATCAACTTAAAACAAATAATGGCGAAGCAAATGAAACTAGACTTTAAGTTCAGTTTATGTTGCGTTTACTGTTGCATTGTACAAATTCATATTTAAATAAATTGTAGTAGGTATTAAAAAACAGTAATTCAAAAAGAAAAAAGCGTTAAACTGGTAAAAAAAGTTACTTTTTTTAACACTTTGTGTGGTCTACTAAATTTGAGTATTTTATTTTTATGTTAACGATTACAAAAACAGCATTTTTTAACGGTTTTAGTATCTGTCTGCTAACTACATTTAATTAAACTAACCTTGGGGGAGGCGGTAAAGGCGGAGGAGTAGCTGGAGCCATTTCTGGGGGCATTGGTGGTGGAGTATAAGACCTTGCAGGGTGAGTCTGAACAACGTGCACTTCAATTCGCGTTTTCTTATGATGGTGATGTTGATGTTGATGAGAAACGGGAGATACCGGATCCAAAAGGACTCGTTTCCGTCTATCACGTACTATAATACCTAGAAGTAAGGCCGGTCGAGACTCTTCAAAGCCTAAAATAAAGAAGATTTTAAATATTTTGTGCTTAAAAGAAACATTTAAGAGCGAAAATACAATACAACAGGCATTTAAATTTAGAATAATGCAATTACTAACACAAAAATTTGGTCAATATTTCTATTAGAAAATCAGAATATCGAAAAATATTTTAGGTATATTCTTTCTAGTTGTAGAGGCCAAAAGCTTGGGGATTTTCTTTAAGATTCTTATACTAGAATCAGTAAATAATCATATGACTAATCACTGTGCATTTGAATTATAAACGTCATAGTTTGGTCGGTACAGTTCATGTAGAAATTGAATGTACATACAGGGTTGGTAGAAAAACCGGAACGGTAAATTATCTCAGCAACTTTCAAATATAAATGAACCAAATTTTGTGCCAAGGGGTAACTGAACATGAAGAATTTCAAAATTATATTTCCAAAGTTGCCAAGTTTATAGCTTTTTTTTTTGAAGATTAGGGAATTTTAAAACTTTAAATGGAATACCCTCTTCTAATTATTGTAATCAATTGCTTGTATCAACTTTATTATGACCTAATATTATCGTTTTTTTACTCCTGTCAATTTCGGAGATATGGCATTAAGCTTGAATACAGCAACGACCAGATATGGTCAATTATCTTAAAAACGATCCAACCAAAATCGGTCAGAATTAGTACAGGGAAGTAACTGGACATTTTAAATCCAGGAATTGCATATGCGATGTTTCAAAATTAAATTTCCGTATTCCCTTTACTTGACTTTAATTGACAGAAGTAAAAAACGATAATATCAGGTCATAATAAAGTTAATAGAAGCAATTGATTACAATAATAAAAAATAGGGTATTCCATTTTAAATTTTAAAATTTCCCAAACTACAGAGAAAACTATACACTTGGCAACCTTGCAAATAACATTTTTTATTTCTTCATGTTTCCCTAAGCACAAAAGTTGACTCATTTATATTTGACGGTTGCTGAGATAATCCACCGTTCCGGTTTTTTCTACTAACCCTGTATACTTCAATGTAAATTTAACAACAGCACATTACTTATAGAGGTAAGTAACATACGATCCATACGAGTCATTTTAACAAACAATCTTAGTTTTGATTCAGTATAAATTTCAGGGGACTGTTAGATTATGTACTTTTTTAAATTATAAGTTTATTTTCTTCAATAAATAAGGGAAACCCTTACGTTAAAACAAATATGGCATCACTATAATTTTAAATGTAAAGACAATACCGACGCCATAAAAAGTTAACATTGATAGCTTTAAAAAATCTGCTAGATTTTACAAATGTTTTGCAAAAAATATTGTTCTGTTTAAAACAACAATAAATATGCTACACCGAAAAATTATTTTTTTTTAATTGATTTTAATTTACCTCTGATGGTGTGTAAAATTCTAATACACGCATAACCAATTTAAATAACACTGAATAGGAACAGAAATTTTAACGGATATGTAAAAAGATATTTAAAATTACCAAATTCGGCATTGGGAATCTTAAAAATTATGGTCGTTTATTTAACCTTATTAATTATTTAAGCAACGTTGAGAATTGCAGACAATAATTAAAATAGTGCAATTTAATGTGTGGCTAGCAGCTGACATTGAATGTGCAAGTGATAATAGGACAGTAAAAAAGCGTTGAGATGTATTACCCTTCTAACAGTTAGGGCAAAAATTGGTCTTTACTTAAACTTTACAGTCCAAGGTAAACAAATAAGGATCGAATTAACATACTACCTGGTAAGATTTGAAAAAATATTAAAATTATTTAGTGTGGGCATCGGATTTTACTGGATTTAGAAACAAAAATACCCAATCAAAAGTTATGTTGTCGCTTTACCTCCTAAATTTGACAATAAGAACAAACAAAAAATCTTATTTAACCGAATTAAAAAAATATATTTCCCATGTTTTTTACTAACATGCACATTATAAAAAGCCAACAATGATTTTTATATTTAGCCCCTTATTTTACTTTCCCTTATACAGGGTAATTCTTAACTTATACAGATAAACTTGGGAAATAAATGCTATGGACAATTAATCATTTTAAATAAACTTTCTGAGGACAAATTGTGACTTAAAATGAAAGATAAGTTAGATAAACTATTTTTGGTGCCAGAAATAATTTGGTATAAAAATTATATGCTATAATTTAAATTTTAATCACATAAAACTACAACTAATAGTAGAGAACTAATAGACATACAAAACATCATAATAACTAACTTTATTGGGTAGTTGTTAAAAAGAAAATAAATACAGCTAGTTATTATATAACAAAAAGATTTTGCTTTTTTATTAGAAGTTATTGTCCTCAGAATTTACATTCTTTGTTTTTTTTTAATTATTAGTCTTATTTTTCTTACCAATAATTTTTCAAGTTTATATGTATAGAAATTTCAAATTAAAACAACTTACAGTCATCTCCACATTATATATATTTTGTATCACACCAAACAGTTATGCGGATATGTTTCAACTGCTGAAGCAGTCATCATCAGCGCAAAGACTAAAAATATAGAAACCACTTTGCTTAGAAGTATTGTTATGGACTTTTATATGCAACCGAACTAAAAATTAGAAAATAATTTTTCATTAAAAAATATTGTCATTTCATAGTAAAAAGCGTGGGGTGCATTTTACTATTTTTTCATAACTTTTCCATCATAGATATTTGCAAATATAATAATTATAACATTTAATATATTTATCACCCCACGCTTTTTACTATGAAATGACAATATTTTTTTTTTAATGAAAATTATTTTCTAATTTTTAGTTCGGTTGCATATAAAAGCGTGTTTTTTAGTTTTTTTAAACTATTAATTATTTTTCATTTTTTAGTTTCTGCTACTCTTGACAAAATGGCGAAAATTTTTTTAATGAACAAGAGTGGCAAATTTTAAAATTTTTCCAACAGATTGCAACTCACTAAAAATTTCTTCTTCATTAAGTAGCAAAGTTTGAAATTTTGCCAACAGATGGCAATCCAGGCAATGTTTGGACCGTTGCCAATATATTGCAACCCACTAAAAAATTTCTTCTTCATTTAATAGCAAAGTTTGAAATGTTGCCAACAGATGGCAACCTAGGTGTTGTTTTTATAATATAATGGAATTTTTTTCCTGGCGATCCAAAAAAGATAACGGATACTGTTTGCAGATTATTGCATTGTCATGTTTCCTTAATACGTGCAAAGTTTCAAAGAAATCGAATAGCTGGAAGTTGGTTAAAATTAGGCTCAAAGATTCCGTTACATAGCCAGATAGTTACAACCCAAGTTAATAAAAGCGTGTTAACGGCATTTATTAACTGTTATTGTTCATAAAAATTGAACACCAATGGTGCAACTAACCCAATTGTGTAAAGAACTTATTAATTTTTATTGTTCATAAAAAATTGAACACCAATGGTGCAACTAACCAAATTGTGTAAAAACTAAAAAATTTCTTCTTCATTTAATAGCAAAGTTTGAAATGTTGCCAACAGATGGCATCCTAGGTGTTGTTTTTATAATATAATGGAATTTTTTTTCCTGGCGATCCAAAAAAGATAACGGGATACTGTTTGCAGATTATTGCATTGTCATGTTTCCTTAATACGTGTGCAAAGTTTCAAAGAAATCGAATAGCTGGAAGTTGGTTAAAATTAGGCTCAAAGATTCCGTTACATAGCCAGATTGATAGATAGTTACAACCCAAGTTAATAAAAGCGTGTTAAAAACTAGACTGTAACAGTACTATTAACCCATTGTGGAGGGAGATGGAAGGGGTCGCGTGGTGGTTAAAAGAACCAGTTTTTTTTTTAATAAACTGTATGAAAGTTATTTAAAAAGGTTATATAAAAAATAAGGTTTACTTTATGAAATTAAACGAAAAACACAGTAAGACATTTAAGTGACCCGTACATACGTAAAAACTACACAAAGAAATTAAAATGGTGATGGTTAAAACATTTTAAAATAATTAAAACTATCTTTTATTATCTAAAAGGATTTCTTCAAAAAACAATGATCCCATTGCTCTTAACGGACTTAAACATATAAAAAAATAATATAAAACAGGCATGTATATCAGCTGCGTGCCCGACGAAAGTAAACTTACAGACTTAAAAATATTTTATCGCAATGGATAAAATGTCAGGAAAATGTTATATATAAATCAAATTTAGTGGTATTTAAAACAAACAAACTGTACAATTACTTATTTGATCCATGTCGTTCTAGGAAAAAGTAGAGATCTAAAGTGAACGCATCCCGGATCAAGACAGAGCTAACGACTTAAGTATACATAGAGATAAGCATCAAAAGTTCTTTAAGGAAAAAAATTCTGTAACATATAAATGTGGTAATTTAAATAGAACCTAAAAGATGTCCGCAATACCCGGTATTATTCAAAAAATTATTTACGAGAGAATGCAGCACCAAACTTATATTTAATAAGTAAAACGGGAATTTATTATAAAGAAAATTAAGTCAGGTAAGAGTAAAAAACATGGATGTTAGTCCTAAAATATTTTGCTCTAAATAAAGTTAAAAGAGTTAAAGTTTAAAAAAAAGAAAATTGTGTCTGTTCATTAACGCAGTCAACGTTAGGGTCTTTAAGAGCTTTAAAAATTTCAAGGGCCTGTAACAGGTTCATCAAACCTCCCTTCTCACAGCAATGTAAAAGTTGAAAGTCTTGTGTAGGATCGAAATTATGTTTATTAATTAAAATATGCTTAGCAAAATTTCATTTAATCGCATAACTGTTTGGTGTGATACAAAATATATATAATGTGGAAATGACTGCAAGTTATTTTAATTCTGAAATTTTGATGCAACACTCCACTGCAAGTATGGACTACTTCAATATTGTTATTTGTATAGGGTAAGAATCACCCTGTATGTTAATCAACACTAGTCGATACCATCTAATTTAAAATACTATACGATTAGATACACTTTACATATAAAAAAATCTGGTTTATGAACTTAACTTTATAAATGAAATAAACTTTGAACCAAGAATGCTCATTTAAGAATTCATTTAAAAAATGTTTGGATCATAAAATAAAAATTGTGGCATATGTAAATCAAATTTGATTAGATTCACATTTATTAATTAACAAATTAGGAAAAATGGGGAAAATATCAAAATTAAAACATGCTTTTGAATTGTTGAAATGCAAAAAGATTTTTTTGCAACTTTTACCTTTAAAATTATAGAACCAACTGTATCAACCTTACTCTATCAGATCTTTGCAAAATGCGTAAAAAGTCTTAAACAGTCGTTTTAAAGACACCTACTAACTTTGGTTACCAAAACAGAAAAAAGCATGCCAGAGGGTGTAAGAGTTTTGTTTTTTTTGTCGTTAAAAACTGCTGTATAGAAATTATACCTACATTCATCACCTATTTTATATATACCATTCGTGACTTTTGAAAAGACAAAGTCAACTTTAAAAACTCTTGCTTTATCGTTCTTGTGCTTTATCCATAACACTGGACAATACTTGTGTCTGTTTTGGTGTTACATAATTATTACTTAAAACTGTCAAAAATTTCAAATAATATTTTACCATTCTGAACGCGTTCGTTAATTCTCTTGACTGTCGCTTCAAGCCACTGTTTGACTGTAAGTAAAAAATCATAATTTAGGCATTTGGATCTAATGTCACAATTTTGCAGTGGTAAGCTTGGCAAGGGGCCGATTATGTAAATATTAGGTTTGGGTATATTCATGGCTTGTTAAAATTTATATTTACTTATAAAAAGCAATATCCTAATAGGACTTTTAAAACTATTAAAATAAAAATAGATATGTACAATAATGTACTCAGTTATCAGTTAACAGCAGATAACTTATCTAGCATACTGCATATAATTTCTAAAAAATATAATTTACAGAATGGGTTATTTTGGCTGTTACTATAGGGTATCGGCTAAACGGTAAGAGATTAAAAAACTAATATACATGTCCTGATCTCTTTTTTTCGTGTATAGTTTAATGACGCAATCAGAATCACGCTAACTTGATTGTTTTGGAAGATATTATATATATGGGTGATTCTTAAAATTTGTCGATTTTTATTATGTCTTATTACTTGGATATTTAGGGAGATAGAAACAAACTTTAAATACAAAAGTTTTTTTTATCTTTTTACATTCAGAATCCAGGGTCGTACCTTAAATAAATATAAATATTTTAATTTTGTTATGTTATGTTTTGTTATGTCTGGTAGTCACACTATGTTCAGTGGCACTTTTGTTCTGACACCATAAAGCGAAAACCATAAATAAATTTATGCAACTGTACAAAACAAAAAAATGACACTTGTAGCGTGCTTCAACTTTAATCTCAATCCACACTTATTAGCGCACCACAATGCACTGCGCCATATCAGATGTTCATAGGAAACAATTTGATTGGGTCATGACATCATTGTGCTGACATACTGTGTTGATACGGGAACCGGTGGCGGTGTAACAGAATTAACACCCAAATATTTAGAGTGTCACACAAGCTTAACGTCTGGGTTATTTTATCAGGAGGGTGGGATAGGTTGGACCTACAGTTAAACGGGGATTCCGGAACCATACTCAACAATAAAAAAATTTCGATAACTCCAATAACTCTTATGTCAGTTGTTTTAACGTTAAGAGCTAAATTATTTTTAACCCTTCATAACAGAAAAAAATCAAGAGTCGATGTAATTTTAAAAACTCTTCATTAAACTAACATAAGATATCAAAATCTAATAAAATATAAGAATTTTTGCTTTGGCAATAATTTAGACACCGATATTTAAAATGCTCTTCGGATAAAATATGTTAAATATTAGTAATTTTACAAACACAATACAATAACCTATTTTTTAGAAATAATATTTACGTAAGTTTCATTTAGCTGATCAGAAAATGTGAAATATACAAATCATAAGCGAAATTTTTAAGAATCTAAAAGCTTTAATATACTCATTGAGCCAAATTAAAAGGTTCAGGCATAAGGGAAAGAAGATGATTTAACGCGTGTAGAACACTAACAGGTAGAGACTAAACAAAGAATGACGGCATGTAAACAAGATGGCGCATCGGTACCGATTTGTTGTTGCTTTATTTGCCATTGAACCTTTTTTTTAGCTGAACGTGTATATTGTTTAACCCGTTATGAAAATTGGTAATTAATTACTTATATTTTTAAAAAATATTATTTTAGTAACTATTTATACCACATAATGGTGCATCATTGTATTATTCAATTTCTGCTCAATTTAAACATAATATTCTAATCAGCTATATAAATATTATATTAACAGGCGATGAATATAACCAACCCCGAATAATATTAAAAAGGTATTACACTTACCTGGTCCATTAATTGGCAGCAAAGCTTGTGGTATTGGTTTTTGCGATGCCAGTGGTAAAATATAAAAGTCCTTTATGGCTTTGTTGGTGCTTTTCACTACACCTAACCTATTTCTACTGCTTAAATAACTATATAAAGCCAAGTAAGGCATTTGCTCTTCTATATTCGTGGCGTTAAGCCTTATTAACGATATTATTTTACTATTGGATAATTTCATTTTGCCTATGTAATCCCAGACCGTATCTGGAGATATCCTTCCCACAATGTCTAGGTTTTCTGAAAGTTCTTTGCCCAATCCTGAGCAGTCACCTGTAAAGGACAAAAATGTTTTCCATCAATTAAAGTTTTCATTGTAATATAATAAAATCTTGAGATTCAACCTTAACATTATACAGGTCTAGCGGTCTGAAGCGGATGTAATCATTCCTAAGAAAATTAATTGAGTCAAAGATTTTCGAGTTTTTTTTTGACTTTGTAATATAAATTTAAGTATAATCAGTAAAGTCAGTTGACCGGGTTTTTAAATTCTTGGTTTCAGTAATGAGACTTTTCTTTCAAAAAAAAGTTACAAAATTATGACTGCAACGTTTTGCAGTCTTTTATTGTGAACAGTTTTTTTGTATAACTTAATAGCAAGAAAGTAAAAAGTAGTAAAAATATTTTTAAATGTTATCATTTATCACAGTACTTTTGTTGTACTTTATATTTGTAATAAAATGAGTTCATTCTGGCACTTTCTGTCAATTACACCGGCAAAAAAGTTTTTTGTGCACCGGACACAACCTATCAACGGGTATGTTTTTCGATCCGCTGAATTCGAATTTTAAGTCAGTTTAGGTGTACACCCTCCAATTTCGAGTAAATCGCAAAAAACGTAAAAATGGTGCAAATTTTCTCTATTTCTTACAGTTTTTTGCAATTTATTTAAAATTGGAAGGTGTACGGCCTAAAATTAATTAAAATCTGGTTTCAGCGGGTCCAAAAATATGCTTGTAGATAGGTCGCGTCCACTGTACAATTTTTTGTGTGCATAGGTGCACCAGCCCATACTATATAAAAAAATTGTACACCAGACGTGACCTATCTACGGGAATGTTTTTGACCCGCTGAATACGAATTTCAAATTATTATATTATTTAGGCCGTAAACCGTCCAGTTTTGAGTAAATTGTAAAAAACCATAAGAAATGGCGTAAATTTTCACCCATATTTTTAAGGTTTTTTGCAATTTATTTGGTATCGGGGGACACGCGTCTGGTGCACAAAAACTTTTTTATTGTGTACCGGTGTTTGGGTTTCCGTTAATATGCTCAAATTCTCGTTCTAGACATTAAAAAAACTTACGATTTTTATTTTTAGTTCTTAAAGTTTGCTTTTGTCTTATTTACGTTATTAAGGGTATTTAATATAAGAAAGCTGATATAAACATAAAAGAAATATAATTTAAAATATGAAAATATGGTACGCCATTGCTTTTCCTAAAAATAAAAATATTTTTTTATATCATCATTTATTTTTAAATAAATTTGACCTACTGACTTTTTTCTTTTAATACTACCGTTTTCGAGTAAAAAAAAGCTAAAAATAGGGCACCAGCATACTAGTTCAAAATAATTTCGTTATATCACAAATGTCTGAAAACGGTTTTTATTTTTTACGCCAAAATGGTGCATTGGAGAAAAAAAAGTCAAAAGGTAAAACTTTTTTCAAAAAGCAGTGCCGTACTACATGAATTTTGAAAAATCTCCAGTATACATCCTGTTGGGACGCTACTGGTAAAAATAATTAAAAATATTTACACTAAAAATACCTATTAATGCTTAGTAGGTGGATGTTAAATTTCATGAAAATATCTGAAACAGTTTTAAAGTTATGATAAGAAAACGATTCTTGTCTTAAAATTTTAACGTCCTGTAGCTTAAAAGTTAAGAGGTTTAGAACATAATATGTTCTTATGAACTTTTCTTCCTAAAATAAGCCAAGGAATTAAATCCCGTAGTTTTAGCCATCAATTAAATTACACCCTGCATAAAAATCATTGATTTTTTTCAAAAACTTGGAAAATTAATTTAATTTTAAGAAAAGCAAACTTTAATTAAATATACAAATTTCTTTTTCTTTATTTTGGCGTACGATAATAAAATTTAATAAGTACAAGTCAGACCCAGAAATCATGTTGACCAGTGAATTATAAATTATTGGACAAAACTGGATCATTACCTGATACTTCATGAGCTGTAATAGATATCTGCGCTACGTCGACCATGTTTATCGTCCCTGACCAAATCTCGGTAGACGAGCTCTTTGGAGGCGGCGACAAACCTCCCTCTTCTGGTTCAATTGCCTCTTTTAACCTGACAGAAACTTTGGAATCGTTTGAAGATTGACTGGTAGGTTGAAATTCGTCCGATTCTTGACTTCGAGGCGGAGTGGGGATTGTAACTGTTGATGAGGGAACTTCGTGATCGCTGTCACTATCAATCGGTGCTTGAAAGGAAAAATTAAAGGTAATAAGTGTTATTAGAAGCGGTGTAAGTAAATTATCACATTTTTATTATGTGAAAAATTATCATCAACATTTTACTGCAAAATCTAATATTGCGATAATTCAACTGCTACTAAAATGCACAGATAAAAGAATTAAACTAAAAAACTTAAAAATCAGAACGAATAACAGCGTTATATATATATATTTTTTTTGTAAGAAACGATAGCTTCTTAAATTACCATATTACATTACACCTATAAATAATATATACAGTTTAACGAAAGGTGATATATGCATCTAATTACATAAAGAGTGGAATTCTGTAGTATTCTTTCATAAATCCCGATTCTGCTTAGAAATGCACGATGGGCGACAACGGGTGAAGAGAAATCGCGGCGAAAGAAGAAATTTGGCATTTTCGTTTAAGCGACATGTCGCTAGCAGTGTAGGTGTTATGATATGGGGAGCCATATTCGTTGGTAGTAGGTCTTCTCTAGTTTTCATTTTACATAGAGAAAGCGTAAGAAGTTACTTCCATACCATACGTCCACCGTGTTGGTAACGGCTTACTTTAGCAGGATAATGCAAGGCCACATATTGCTCGTCTAATTAGGGGAGGTCCGGAAAGCCCCACTCACCTAAGCAAATGTGAATATTGTGAAGTGTAAGTAAAATATAGCCCTTTATTAAAAACGGCGTTCATTGCGCAAATCTATTCTTATAATAAAGTATGCTTCATTTTTGATAAGTAAACGTTTTCAGTAAAAACTGTACGTTCTTAAGACCCATCAATGAGCGGAGAACCCTCGATAGCCAGAACTAACCAATTAAAATATTTTTTACTATAAAGTAAAACATTTTTAAATAAACTACACCATAAAACTTGATATCTAATATTTATAATAAGTTCTAGGCATTCAGATTTTTCTAACAATAAAATTATGGGCATAAGATTAAAAAGTAAAACCCAATATAAATATATATATAAAAATATTTTTATTTATTTTTTAATAAAAATAATATAGATAAATTAAATTGTTGTTATTTTTAACAAAACTTGAATTGTCTACACAGCCAAATCGCAAATATATGGTTTGGTGCCACTTTGTCAAGAGCTATTTTTTCTGGGTGGTCTTACCCTATAACGCAATTTTTTCTTTAAAATAGCAGTTTGCCTTAAGAACCTTACACAACATACTATTTTTATCAAGACGATGCCGTAGCACGTTAAATTAAGCTAAACCGCGATTCGCTGTCTTTTTAAATATTTGTCTTAAAAAAGTTGTATATAGAAAAGTTTCTTAAAATGATCCAAAGATTATCGGAAAGTTAATTGATTTTTGGTAATGTTAATAATTAACACATTAAATTTCCCAAAATTACAAAACCGTAAAAATGACCAACTTTCCAATAATCTTTAGAACATTTTAAGAAACTTTTCTATATACAACTTTTTTCCCGAACATATATTTAAAAACGGCAGCGAATCGCGTTTTAGCTCAATTTAACGTGCTACGGCATCCTCTTAATGCATAATAAAATACAATCAATCACCTACATTTTGATATACCGATGATGCAAATTAATGCTTATGTATCGTATTAACGTTTAAATTTTAAAAATGCATCAAGCGGGATTAAAAGCGGTTTTGTGGAGCGCAAATGAGCTAACTTAGCATTTCTGCTTTAATATTTGTATTAAGGGATAGACATCGTACCGATTCGAGGTTGCGTTTAAAAATTATGACGGTGAAGGGCGTTACCCCTGGACGGGGCATGGCGGACCTCCCCTATGGCTTACCTAGAGCCACACAATGTTCACATTTTTCCTTGGCCTCCACTAGAGGAAAGCCTCAGTAAACTGCAGTGTTGAATTTACCAGTAGGCCCTAGTAGGCTGAAGCCTAGGGCGGCAGATTTACTTCATTTCGATTTAGAAACATTGCAGGACTAGAAAATTGAGGACTTTTCTTTTGCTCGTCAAAAGTTTCTTCCCTAACCAAAGAATAAAAAAATTGGGGGCGGCAAAAATTAATAGCCTAGGGGCGCCAAGAAAATTAATAGCCTACGGGCGGCAAATATGTAGTCAACCATATATCATACTTCAGCAAAGTTGAGGAATGAAATTCATGAAGCGTGTAACGCAATTACCCATTATTAAAAACTAGTTTGTGTCTTGTTTTAGGCCAAAGTGTCATCACTTATAGCAAATATTATTGTATATGAAACAGCAAAATTTGGCTAAATTTGATACATTATTTTTAGGTGGGCAATTTTTAAAATAATATAAAAGCTAACTATAAACTTTGCTTCAAATAATTGGAAAGGATAGGTCTACAGCAGAAGAAAGTGTAGAAAAAGAAATAAACTAGTTTTAAACAAAAGTAGCAAGAAGGAAAGAAAAAGAAAGTAATTTCTAAATCTTTTTTGCAAATAATTACATAATATAAATTTACAAATTATAAAAGCAAAAAAGAAAATGTCTACAAGCAGACATGCACTTACCATTACCTGGTATGATGTCTTCTTGAGGTACGTGTTTCCAAAGACGATCTTCTACTGGGGGAGCAATCTTATTTAATTGCTCTAAAATCTCTTTAGACCGCTGATCCAAGTTATCAGTCGATGATATTGCATTATTCTTTTTATGTCGAGAACTCTTATGCGTCGATTTTCTAAAACAAACATATAAGATGATTGATTTTGTTATATATCCATAGCTTTTAAAGTTTTCTTGGTAATTTTAAAATCATTGAAAATTTGACTCTTCAGTACATTATTACTAATATAGAAAATAATTCTGCATTGCACTAGGGTTACCAGATAATCTGCTGAAAACATAACATAAAACAGCATTAATTTATTTTTAAATTCGGTAAAAGGGCTATTTATATAAAAAAAAGTTTACTTTCACGAAGTGTCTATTGCCACACTCCACGGATATCCGTGGATTAAGTATTAAGACATTTTAAATTTCAATCTGCAACTGGTTCTATTTAGTTTTGGTTAGTACTAGTTAATTCTGGTTAGCTTTTACATCTACAGCAACATCTTTATTTATTTTTTTTACAATCAAAGATAAAACTGGAATTGCAAATTTGTGATTATAATTTATTAAAGTCACGGAAAATTTTAAGCCATATGACGCTATAAGAATTACAGACACGGATATCCGTGAAGTGTTGCTATAGAAGCACCGTTACTTTAAACGCTTTATACAGGGCGTTACAGAGATAAAAGTTCATATAAATATGGGCTCGGCAATGCATTGTTTTCCGGATATAGTGTGTTAAAAACTTTATTGATTTTTATTAAATTTGACAGTGTTATTTGTAGCATTAGAAGGCTCATGTAGCTGTAAAAACAGACGATTTCGATTGTCTGTCCAAATATTGCCCAATTCAATTTAATATGGATTAATTTGTAAAGTCTTCATTTGCATACTGTAATAATTTTTTCACATGTTTACAAAGGCGTTTTTTTATTTGGCGATGATTATTCAAGTGGGCGGTGTGCATACTTGGAAACTTTGAGTATAGTCAGTGTGGTTTGCACTATAAACAAAATAACATTTTTTCCTAAATTATAGCATTTTTTATCCAATTCTAACAAAAAAAACGGTCATTATGCTGTCCGTTTTGCTAAGATTTTTCCGACTGGACAGACATCAGAAAACCGGACATCTGGCAACCCTAATTGCAACTGCACAACAAAATTATTAAAACTGGTCTCTACATGTTGCTTTAAAAACAGTTTCTTAGCATAATATGCTACGCCATTCTTTAATCCAGATTACAATAGAGAAATAATGACCCTGAAAACGCAATATACTTACCTATGTCTATCTCTCTCTCGGTTCCTATCTTTATCACGACTTCTATCTCTCTCTCGACTTTTATCCCTGCTTCTTGATCTCGCTTTTTTGTCTTTTTTCTTATCATGCTTAGATCTATCCCTACTTCGTGATCTTTTTCTGCTTTTGTCGAGACTTGATGATCGTCGACTCCGACTATATTCTTTCTTTATCTCGTCTATCTTTACTAGAATGTCTATCTTTAACCCTACTCTTATCTTTATGCCTGTGCTTTGAATTGCTTCGCTTATCTCTTTCTTTATCTTTTTCCTTCGATATTTGCAATTTTTCTTCCACTCCTGGATCCAGAGTGGAGCCCTCTGTAAGACTTTTAATAATCTCAGTGTTATCGACTTTATTTCCTGGACGGCTATCTTCTAATACTTCCTCACCTAAATAAAAAAATGTAATTTTTATTTTGTATGTCAATACTGTAATTTATTTGAAGTTTCAATTATATGAGGTACTACAAACCTCACCATTGTAATCTTGAAAACTGTATGAGATTTTAAGAAGGGTAAATTAAAACAAAGTTTTGTAAATATTCTTTTTAAAACGTAAAAAAATTTTTAACGCTTAAATATGATTTACCTTTGTGAGTTTTTAAAACATACTGTCTATTGCAATTTAGTAATTCTATTTCGGACTTTTTGATCATATCCAATTGGTGCTTAGCTTCCTGTTCTCTCCATTTAGCTA
This sequence comes from Listronotus bonariensis, assembly GCA_014170235.1. NCBI lineage: Eukaryota > Metazoa > Arthropoda > Insecta > Coleoptera > Curculionidae > Listronotus > Listronotus bonariensis. The sequence goes on from JACEGR010004270.1 coordinate 31,725, forward strand.
ACTCTTGACTCGCCATATCGTCAGGTGATAAACGTACCTAAAATAACCATAAAAAGATATAAAAAGGATAAAAACGGAAAGTAACACATCCTATTTGTACCAAAACTTAAACCAATCCTGTCTGTAGTAACTTAGGTTAGGTTTGACTTAACAGACGGATAACAGAAGTTAAATTCACAATGTATAATATTATTAGATATTTTTTTATAGTGGTTTAAAATTTTGTTTTAAGTAAAACTATCGTAATATTTTTTCTCGACTATTTTAAAAATCATATGAAATATTAAAAGAAATATGTCAAATTATTAATACAAAGCTTTGAAAAATGTGCATTTTTTCGTTGAGATTTTCTTATATTAGCGATACAATCATCATGTAATAAGAACTTGGCATTTTTGCATCTGCTTAAGTAAAGTTTATTTTTATGACATTGTTTCAGTTTAAAATTACAATCGGAAAGGCAGACTCTCTAACGCGAGATAGACGCACCACCCTATTGTGGAAATTTCTACCTGATAGTGTTCAGCACTCTGAAACTAAGTTGACAGTATCGAGCTGGCACGACGAGTATAAATTTTCTGTCATTTCCTTAAATTACATATTTTTTCAACATGCATAAGATTTTAGATAACCAAAAAAATAATTTAGGTGATAACTGAACACTTAAATGTTATACGAAAAAAACTGTAAAAGTCATTTAATAACGAAGGAATACAAAACAAGAGTTTAAAAAGTAGTAAGAGTTTTAACATAAATTTAGGAGAAAAGCCAAACATGTTAACCTTTTAAACTGGTGCTTAAAAAGTTCCATATTGAAGTTTTTAAGCTATCTTATTGAGTTTTTAAAACATAAATAGTCGCATTACAAATAATACAATATTTATTCATATTATAATTAGTTTTATGGGATCATATTTGCATTTTTCCAATATTATCATTTTAGCTAAATTGTTAAATAATTATAATATACATATATTGCCACATAAAACCTACATGAAAAATTACACACACAATTTTGGTAACTTTTATTCATCACAGATTATCGGATTACAAAATTGGTTTAAGTTTTGGGGGATTGATAACTCTTCTAAAATTGGCGAGGTCCATCTTCATTGATGAATTAACTTAGCAGATCAAAACAGATCGATGTGAATACTGAAAATAATGTTATTATCAAAGTTAGTTATGTGTAAAGAAATGCCAAATACAGATAATTATAATAGCCAAAGTACTAATGAAAGATGACAAGGATTCATATCTATTTACAGTTCTGTAAATAATAGGTCATGCATCTAGAACACTTAAATAAAGAAGGAAACTAGTGGTGTGCATATTCCGAAAGATTCCGATATTCGAATATTCGTATTCGGAAGATTTTAATATTCGAAAGACCTTTCGAAACATTTTATATTTCATTGAGAAAGATCTTTTGAAACACCTTTCAAAACATTTCGTATTTCAATGCAAAAGATCTTTCGAAACATTTTATATTTCATTGTCAATAAGCTTTTATTCTGTCGAAATACCGATTGAAAGATTGTTGCTATTTGCGGCAACGAATTATTTTACGTCGTATTCCGAGTGTTTTCTGAGTTTTGGCGCTATTTAACCATAAATATTACAGCTGATATTCTTTGTTTGTTTGATTACTAACGGTTTGGTGGTATGTTTTACGGGTTGTCTATATTAAATGCCTAGATATAAATATCATTCATCATTCATTCGGTATCTTTCGTATTTGTGTTCGGTGTTTACGAATATAAATTCATGACTGATCATTCATGAAATATTTCACGACGAAATACGAATATTCGAAGAAATATTCGAAACATTTCGAATATCTCGATGTTCGAATATCATTCAGAAGATCATTTGAAAGGTTCCAACACCAAAGGAAACAGTTTCGTGTAAGTGGTGAAAAATAAATAGCAAGAAAACGTTTAACACTTGGGACAAATCTTTGGAAATATTTAAAGACTTTTAAACCGGAAAAGAATATTTGATATACAATTTCATCTACTAAAACATCTATTTTATCATTGACATGTTAAAATAAAGTTTAAGAAGCCCGTGTTAACTGCATAATTAAATTTTCTAAAGTTTTTTTCTTAAATTAACAAATTATTATTTTTTAAAGAAAAGTAGTTAAAAATGTGCTTTAAACCTTTTCCTATTATTACCTTTTAAACATTATACGTCCTCTCACATTGCTTCTAATAATAAATAATTTAATTTTTAAATTTTAGGATTTTAACAGCCGCATTCACTAAACTGTGATAAATATTTATCGGCCTGTTAATGATTTTTTAAATATTTACCAATGAAATCATAAGGCTTAAACACATGTTTCGGGTATCGGATTAGGCCGGTTTCCATAGCAACTCAGGTCTAATTGTCGTTTTATACGCAACAGACAAATAGTTTAAAATTTAAAATTTCACATCAATAATTTTATACTTTATTATATTTTAATACTTAATATGTGTTTTCAACATTAAATCGTCGTTTGCTTATTACACGGAAAAAATTATAAATTTTAGCTCTCGGTTTATTGTACCCCTTCGCCTCGAGTCGAGAGACAACACAACCTTGAGCTAAAATCTATACGCTTTTTACTTGTTAAGAAATAATTATTTTTACCGGCGCGTCGGTTTTTAAAGACTGACACGTTTTCATATTATTATTTTGTAGCAACAAAAACGCATATTGCACTAAATTTTGCCTTTTAAAAACTGCACTTGTTAATAATTTAAACTCGATAATTGTTTATCTGATTTTTTGATAACGCTTCGATATAGATTATTGAAATACTTGATAAACACGAATTTAAACGAAAACCTACAAAATACAAAATTGCAATAAAAACATCTATCTGCATTACGTAGGTTGTAAAACTTATAAAATGTGTCACAAAATATCTTGTTGGTTATTGCAGCGAAACATAATTTATTTTTGCAGTTAATGTAACAGGAAAACTTTTTCCATTTGGAATATTACTTTTAAAACAAATTTAACCTCCGAACAGTGCGGACGTGCGTAAAGGACTACAAAGTTCTTCCCGGAGTGGCGGTTATAGGTGTCGTACGGACGTTTTTACCTTCGGGGATCAAGAAAGATTCACGCTAAATTGACGGCATCTTTCTTCGGGATCTAAGCGCTGTGAGCGAAGATTCCTATAAGCTGATGGTATCCTGTTTGGTGGTGAACACGAAGTGTTTCTTAAATGGCGGGAAATAGATGGGCGTGCCATGGGAACTGTAAGTAGTGAAAGTGAAGGTTATACGTAACACCAGTAGCAGATCCTGGTTTGACAGCCGACAATTTATGCATTGCATCGATTGTTGAATTATTTTGTTTTCTTTTTGGAATTTCTGGGAGCTACGAGCTCGATTATCCAGATTTCTTCCGCCGACGAAGCCCGAAAGCATAGTCCGGAAGGGGGAGAGTGGTGGATTGGACCCAAAGGGACCAAAACCAAGAAAAAAAATAGTTTAAATATCTTAGTAGCTTATTTTTAAGGTCCTATAAACTGTAAACAAACAACCCCTCAAGGCTACAGCCATTGTAAGTTGGTAAAACAATCGTTTAATTTAAACCGTGGCTACATTTTTGGATTAAATCTCTGAAAACTAGCACACCCTATTAGTTCAGGGGTTGTATTTATTGTTTGCCTCCAAAAAAAGTAAAGACTTTATTTTACACTAGGAAAAACTGGATTTATTAAAAATGCCTTTCAGCAGAGCGTGTATTAATGGAGGTGAAGGCTGTTGATGACCAAAATTTTATGTATACGATCAATTTTGAAAGGCTTAACCCGCATGAGACCACAGAAAAGTATGAATATTTGATTGTTTTGCATTTTTGTGATAAAACCAACGGATTTTGAAGACTGCTTGCTTAGTAGGCTTTGGAAACCAAATAATGAGCCTATCTGACTTTTACCTCTGGTGATATATCCTAATTTAAATTTTAAATACACATAAGTGAGAATGAAGAATTTTCAAGATATTTTGAAAGAATATTTTATTGTATATTTAAATTTTACACTATTATTAGTTTCTTATGACAAATGGAAAAATCGGCAACATATTAAGTTTGTCCTTACAGTAGTTAGAAACCGTTTACAAACTCTGTCAGAGGTATGCGCACGAGATAAAGTCCGACGGAATTTATCTCCTGCGCATGACCCTGACGCGACGGTTTGCTAACGGTTTTCAACTACAGTGGGAACAAACCCATAGTTAATTTGACCATATACCATTTATCAAGAACACCGTTATTCGGATTACGTAATATGGGACTTTTTGCGTTTCTTGGCTTCTTGTTCAATTAGCAGGTTGTGCGAAGAGTTGCGCGGAAACAATTTAGGTGGGGCGCTTGCCCAACAGCGCCCACTCCTGACGCCGCCACTGCGTTTACTGCATTTTTAAAAAATCGCTGATTTTAGCTCGGAGAATTTAAAAATCATAAACAAATCACATTTGTATAAGACAAAAACTAACGCCAAAAAATGTAGCATTTTTTAAAATGGAACTCCTATAGGTCCAAGTGCGGACGTCTTGAGCGGTGAACGAATATTTCACCGTTAGCACGCACTCCACTAATTAAAGAAGAATAAAAATACACCTTTTATAAGAGCGGTCCGATAAGTTCTTAGCCAAACCGCCGGATGGCACCACTATTAAGATAGCAAGTAATTAACTATTGTCTAAAATATTCTAGTAGACGACTACTGTCAAAATTTCAGTCGAATCGGGCACGTATTTCTTTGCTTTGAACGCGTGTGAATCGGACGTGTCTGCGGATTTTTTGAAAAATGGGAAAAGCAATGTGTGGTCAGTAATTCAATTCTTGTGTTTTTGAAAGAAAAGTCATGCAGCGAAATCAAAGAACTCTTTGATACTGTCTACGGTTAGTCTTCTCCTTCAATGGCGACCGTAAACAATTGGTTTAACGAGTTTTAACGTGGCCACACGTCCAGTCCTTCAATGGCGACCGTAAACAATTGGTTTAACGAGTTTAACGTGGCCACACGTCAGTTCTTTGATGAGCTACGTCCAGAAGCTCCAAAAACGGCCATTACGGGAGGATAACGTAACAAAATTTCTTTGATGAGCTACGTCCAGAAGCTCAAAGCAGCCATTACGAGGATAACGTAACAAAATGTCACATTGGCAGATCGTCGATTGAAGGTGCACTTGAGACATATACGCAACTCAAAAGGCTGCGTGGGTCATATCTTACATAAATTTTGAGCATAAGAAGAATGAGGTGCCGCGTTTGCTTACTCCGGACAACAAGCGCAACCGTGAGACCACTTTAGAGCTCTGTTTTTAGTGTAACTAGAGAAGAGTTTCAGAAATTTAAGTCGCATGAGGAAGGAAGCTTATGTTAAGAAAAATAAATCGCAACTTTTCGAAAGGTTTTGTTTTTCTTTTGTAGGCTAAGCACTTATCGGACGGCCCCCGTATGTCTCTTTTATTTTTACCTATTTTGTACTGGAAGTATCTAAAGTAATAAGAAAACAAAATAAATTTATTTTTCCCAGGCCAAAAAACTCATTGGAAGGTTTCTTTTTTTTAATTGGGCAATTATATGCAACAACAATAAATACTAAAATAAAAAACATTTATAACGTTATAAAACTCTATGATCTTTAATTAAATCTTCAGATTACCGAAAAATAAGTGTTTTGTTAAACACCCTACATTTTTAAAAAAGAAAAAATTGAGGACCAATGTTGCATATGTACTTTTTTATTATTTAAGTTAGGGGAGTTTATCATAGAAGTTTAATACCACAGCTGACTGGCACCCCGTATATCTGCTTATTTTTTTATCTTTTTGACATCCCACGAAGGTCTCATGTCTAAATACCTGAGTACCGTGGGTGTTACGGGTTGTTAGGATGTTTAACCCATCGTTCCCCCCTATGTCCAAGCACTGAAACATGCAGTTGCATTTCACAGCACCTTTTAGACAACGCGGTAGTGCCACCACGGTCGTTATTTTTAAATAACTACTACCTAAATATGTCTCCCCCGCTGGGAAGTCGAACCGCCAGACCTCTAGCTCTGAAGATCAAATCTCTTAAAATTGTTAAATATTACCTCTTAGTTCAATGTACTCCCCCACTTAAATATCGCATATTATGCGCGATTTTTTAAATAAGCATTAATACCAAAATGCTTGTGCTATATCTCTTTTATAAATTAGGTTATCAGTACGATTTAAAAAAAAAAGAAAATAGTAAGTGAAATAGTTCAGCTAAAACTTTGTTTTAACCGTTATTATTTGCTGTTAAGAATACATATTACAGGGTGAATAAAGTTGTTGAAAAAGATTAATTGCCCTGTATGATGCGCTATTAAAGAAAGTTTTCACATTTATGATTAAATTATACCTTTAAGTAATTATTAAGTAACCATTGCAAGTACGAAAAATAAAACATGTTGACAACAATAATTATAGATATTTCTTTTTTTAAATGTATGTTTTGTTAAAATATATATTTTTATTTATTTAATAAATTACAAATTGCTTTAAATTAAATTTTTAAAAACATTCTTTTGCTTGCATCAGTTTTCCAGTGCTTAATATTTTTAGCTGTAAAGTTAAAGCAACGATGAACTACCTAAGCAGTACCTCACCTAATTTGATGAATGCAGCCAATTCGGTAATTCAACATATTGTTGAAGCAATCAAGGCGCCTTTATGAAAAATAAAATAGGAAATAAGGCAAGAGAAATATCTAAATATTTGCTGTAGGCATATTTTATTACTTGGGAAACATCTTAGGAAATCTAAGGTAACTTTAAAAAAGGAAATCAATTTATAACAGAAAGGGGTATTAATTTTTTACAATTATTTTATGTTTTTGTTTTTTATTAAATATCGTTATTTATTCTTCTCATACAGTGTGTCTACGTAAGTTGACGGCATATGGAAAAACTTTTGTATTATTAATTTTTAGGAAAAAAAAGTTATTCTTTATAAAAAGTTCTGCACGGTTAGGTCAAACATGTAACTTTTGCTCAAGAGTAAAGTACCTGTATTTTTGCTAATATCGCAAATAGTTCTAAAGAAAAATGTTTAGAATTAAAATTAATTATTTCTACGACCGTTAAATAAAAAGCTGTTTTTTTTTAATCGTTACCATAAAGGTTAAGTACTCCATTCTAGTACACTATGTAAAGTGTTAAAAAAGTTACTTTTTTAACACTTAAAATTTTTTTTTCACACTCTGAATTAATGTTTTGTTTCAATGCCTATTACAATAAACTTAAATATTAATTTATGCAATGTAACAGTAAACGCGACATCAACTGAACCAAACGGTCAAGTTACCTACCTTTGATTTCGTCATTATTTCTTTCCAGTTCATGTGTCGCTAGTTTTAAAATTTGACAGTTTGCAAATAAATTTATAATTAAAAATAAGTAGTATTAATGTATTTGGATAACTCAGAAATTTAAAAGGAATTTATACTGTTTTAGTATTATTTCTACAAAAGTAAGTACATACAATTTTTAAAATTAAATAATAAATGCATAGTTATGAAGGGATAATTGTCTCTTAAAAATAAGATGGCTATGATTTTTTGTTGCAATATATCGACTGTGCTGCAAAATTAAAATTAATAAGTTAAGATAAATAAAAATTTATAAAATGATATCTTTGGAAATTTTTGTACCTATAAGTATTTATTAAGTAACCATTGCAAGTTCGAAAATAAAGTAAAACATGTTGACAACAATTATTAGATATTCTTTTTATACGTATCTTTTTGGTGATATATATTTTTATTTATTTATTTAGTAGATGGGATTGCCGTACTCTCGCCTAACGGCTTGTGCTTTTATTGGTAAAAAGTATTACTTTATGCACTTGTTACATAAATTACTATTAAATAGGCAATTTGGTTCTACAGGGTGGTTTTTTTTGGTTGGTATTGCAGGGTATAGGCTAAACGGTAAGAGATACAAAAAAACTAATATACGTGTCCTGTTCTCTTTTTGATGTTTAGTTTATTGGCGCAATCAGATCCACGCTAACTTGATTGATTTGGAAGATACAGGGTGATTCTCAAAAATTGTCGATTTTTATTATGTCTTATTACTGGGACATTTATGGAGATAGAAAGAAACTTTAAATACAAAAGTTTTATATCTTTTACGTAGTATCCAGTGGCGTACTTGAAATAAATATGAATGTTTTAATTTTGAGAAATTACCACAACATGCATTTTTTAAATGGAACACCCTGTATCTAAGTATCACAAAAATGCATTTTTCTTACGATTACAACAATATATAACACATACTATTTTGCTTTGCCCAAAGTAGCAGAAACACCAAAAACACATTATTTTTAGTTGGCCATGGATTGAATTATTAATATTCATTTATTTTATGTGTATTAAAAACCCAGTTAACAAAAATACTAAAACTTTAATAAAATTAAACTACTACGGAAAGCAAATAAACAATTTTATAAACTAAACAAATACCTAATATATCACAAAAGGTGCTCAAATTGTCTTCCATTCTGCTCGATGCATTTTGGGCTCGGTTTGTAACGGATCTAGTGGCGTTATATATGTGAATATTTGGTACTCGTCTTATGCAATTAATAAAATTTTCTGTAAGTTCTTCCAGAGTATTATTTCAAATTTTATATAGTTCATTTTAATAAAACCCCAAAAATAAAAATCGAGTGGAGTTAGGTCGGGGAACGTGGAGGCCATCTGTTTGGTCCATAAGTGCCAAGCCAATTTTCACCAAAATTAACAGTAAGTAAGTGCCTTACTATATGGCTATTATGTGCCGGAGCACCGTCTTGTTGAAAATATATATTATTTCTTACAGCTAGTGGCATGTTATCCAACTCGGCAATTATACCTTCTTCCAAAATTTGTATATATCCCCCAGCATTTAAATTGTTATAGAAAATCCTGTAGTTTAACACTCTGTTTTGATACAGTGCCACCCATACATGAAACCCAAACCGTCCTTGTTGTATCCCCGCTACCATCTCATGTGGATTTGTAGTTTGACCAGTATCGATTATTTTGTCGATTAAAAATCCCTTCGCTGGATACAGAAAGCCTCATCAGTCCATATTATATTTTGAAAAAAATTGGGATTCATATTAATCTGATGCATATACCAATGACAAAATTCTAAGCGCCGCTCTTTCATCTCCGGGATGTAAGTTATGAACTTTTCTTATTTTATATGGTTTATATTTATGCTTTTTAATGTTTTTAACACTTTAGATTTACTTATACCAATATCTCTCTCAATATTACGGCTAGATACCGTCGGTTCAGCAGTAACACAAGCTATCGTGTTTACCTCATCCCTTTCCCTATTTTCCTTATTGTAAATATTAGTCCTTGGTTTTTCAAATGATCCATATTCGCTTAAATTATGGTACAATCTTTGAAATATTCTTTTGTCTGGCTGTCGTCGCTCTGGATAACGGTCAAAAATATAAGTCTAGAAAGCTGTGTTTTTATCTTTATTACTTTCAATGTAGCACTCAAATATGTTTTAATTTCTCATAGTTTTGAAAAATATTCATTTTAAATCTTTTGTTTTATTATATTCACATACGGACTATAAAACGAATACCTACTAATAGCTAATTGTCATTTGATTTTAGGACATGTAAACAAACCAAAACAAAAATCATTCCATGGCCACCTAAAATAAATGGTTCGATCTTTCGGTGTTTTACCTAATTTGGCAAAAACAAAATATGTTATGTGTTATATGTTGTTGTAGTCGCAAGAAAATGCAATTTTTGAGATACTTAGATACAGGGTGTTCCATTTAAAAAATGCATGTTATGGTATCTCTAAAAATTAAAACGTTTATATTTATTTTATGTAGGCCACTGGATTCTACGTAAAAGTTATAAAACTCTTTGTATTTAAAGTTTCTTTCTATCTTCATAAATGTCTCAGTAATAAGACATGAATAAAATCGACGAATTTTCGAGAATCACCCTGTATCTTCCAAACCAATCTAGTTAGCGTGGATTTGATTGCGCCATTGAACTAAACATCAAAAAGTAGAACGGGACACGTACATTAGTTTTTTGTATCTCTTACCGTTTAGCCTATACCCTGCAATACCAACCAAAAAAACCACCCTGTACAATGCACCAAATGTATCGAGCTGAATTTTTTCGATTTTCACAGAAAAAGAAAATCTTTTCTGGAAATGAACAAAATTGCAGATTTGCATATCTTTTCTTTAGCAAAAATACAGGTACTTTACTCTTAAGCAAAAATTATATTTTTGGCAAAACCTCGTACATGACTGACACAATTTGATATCTAATGATTGCATTTTAGGTTTTAGACCATGCAGAACTTTGTATAAAGAATAACTTTTTTTTGTAGAATTACTAATAAAAAAGTTTCCCATATGCCGCCAACTTACACTTAGACACACTGTATATATTTTTTACTGAGTATTTTAAGAGGATAGTGCCATGAGGAACTCCTAAAAGTGGCGGTCGATGATATTAACCATGACATGACCAATTAAAGTATCCGAGTGCACGAGTATACTACGTCTTTTTTACAGTTTTTATTTAAACATATGCAGTTCCTTAAGTAAAATACCTTGCATTAAAAGTTGCCTAGCTAAATTTAAAAACACCTTAAATTACCAAATTTTTATGTCTACACTGGTCATTGTTTTCGGAGAACTACACTAAAATAAATATTTTATTAATTTACAACGTAAGTCGTTGGTTATATTTGGTCACAGTCGGAAGTAACAAAATTACAACTGACTTCGATCCAGAGTTGTGTAAAAAATATTTGTAAATTTACATATCCTATAAATGACATTTACACTAAACATGTAATATTTGTAAGATTTCAACAACAGTATTATATGTTAGATGTAATATCACATACACATAGTTATGTAAATTTACAAACATATTTTTCATATTATTTTTGTAAAAGTGCATTGTAATTTTGTCTTGCCTAATAATTGTGTGCTAAAAATATGACACATCCAAAAAAGTTTTTGGTGTACACTACTTGCTAATGAGGGGACATTATTTGTAGTCCAAAGTCATATAGTAGATGAACATCTTTAATCGGGATTTTTTTTTATTCGTAAATGATCATACGTTGTTAAAGACATTTTTAAAAATCAAAACAGGCATTTTGCATATTTACCAATGCGCAAACCGTGCCGTTTTTAAACATTTGCATAAAATTAATTACTTATTATACAAGGAAAAAAAGGTCTTATGTTCTAACATGAGGTTGTGATGTCTCTCGACGCGAAGCGAAGGGAAAACAAAAAACTAGAGCTACAATCTAAAATTTTTTTCCTTGTATAGTACACTTTTTTAGTAACGGAAAAACGACGACTTATTGCTAAAAAAGATTATTAGAATATATTAGCCATGTAAAATTTAAAGTTTTTAACTTGTCGGCTGTTATATTTGAAAAAAGACAAATGAGACCTTGCATTACTATAGAAATCTTTAAATAAGTTAATAAAAATCTGTAAATGTAATTTTGTAATTTAACGGATTTAAATTAAAAATTTAATTCTAAAGAGTGATTGCTTATTAGTTATTTTAAATAATATAAATTAAGAAAATGTTCGATTTAACTCTTGATATAAAATGTAATTTTTGTATGATAAATGATAAAATATTCTAAAATCAAATATCCAAGTTCCAAAGTGTTTTTTTATCCTGCAGAAAAGATAGTAATCTCATGAAAAGTCACATTTTTTAGTACCTGTCAACAGAAATATATTGTATGTTTTATCACATCATGGAAAAAACACGAAAACACGTTGTTTGAGGAAGCTTTAAAGCAAAAAAAGAGCTAACTATTAGCCCAAGCATTTCTTACAAAATAGTCAATTTATTTTGTTTAACGCAAGTATATCAGGACACTATGACAGGTTAAAGAACGGTTCGGAACGGTTCTACAAGATAAAAGGAATACACTAAATAAAGCACATTGAAAAATAAAATTGACAACTGTCAGCCAGGGACAAAACGTTGGATCTCAAATCGAAAATCGCCATCATATAACTGAGCAAAAGTGATAATGTAAATATTTTATTTGTTTTAAACTAGCTATTAAAAAAAGACAGGAAAAAATAATCTGCACGTCTATGCTTCATAAAGAAGATGCATGTTCAGCACTTTTTGCTGTTTCCATTTCGATTACTTTCATATGAGCTATGATAGCATATGAGCTAAATTGATTGACTTCGCGGCTATATCTATAAAGAATCGGATATCGTAACTCAGGAACAATTTTTCGAATTTCAAAACTATGCAAAGTCCGCATTATAATATTAGTAAAACAAATTAATTGTCATTTCTGTGAGGAAGATACAAAAGCTAAACGCAGCAATTGTTTAGATTTGATGGAATGGAATTGATGATTTTATTCAAGTTTCGTACGTACGAGAATAATCAAGCAAGCCAACAAAAATAATTGAGACTTTGGTTGCTTTACATTAGGCAACTTTTTTAAATTATCTAGGGGGCATGAAACTAGCACAAAATAATACAAAAAAAAACGCATTTCTTTTGGTATTTTTAAAACATTTACATTTTTTATGTAATTTGCTGTGTGAAATAAGCAAATGAGGCAAATGGGTTCATATTCGAATCTCGTTGAATAAGTTGTTAAAGAATGTCGCTTCCTTGTATATTAGAACCAAAGTATTTTATAATTTAGGTGATAAGTTTCTTACCTTTAAATGGTGTTTAGGGGCAGGAGATATAAATCCAAATTTTGCTTCATTAGGCCCCCTCTGAAACAATAAAATATGTTTAAAAACAATTTTTAAAAAATGCCCAATGCTAGAAAGAAAATTCCTATTTAGTACATGAGAATTTTACTTAAATTTAATTAATACTAAGATAATTTAACCCAACTTAAATTAGTTAAAAAATCCGGTAAAAATATTAGTTAAGCTTTTTAAGTATGGGCCGAATTACATCTTAGTGGTGGGTGAATCCATATCTTGTTTTATATAAAAAAGTTTGTATGGACCTATGTTAAAAATTTCTTCGATTTAAAATAGACCAGGTTAGATAAATATGGAAACAAAAAAATTATATTGGGGTAAAAGTTAATGTAAAATGTAAAAATATAATAAAAAAAATAAATTCCAGGCGATCTAAGGTCGGAAAAAGGGAGATGGGGAAGTTTTGGGGGAAAAATGATTTTTAATAATTTCAGGCAAAACAACAAGTCCCACGAAAAAAAATAATAGCAATTCTAGGTAGTAAAAAGAGATCTTTTTACTACCTACAAAATAGTAAATACAACTTCTGTATTTACTTTTTTACATAACCTTAAGGGCACGCTAAAAAACGTTTGGTTGAATATCCATTTCTATATTCCCCTTCTTTTATAGAATTGTGTACAAGAAGAAGGGAGAATACAGTGAAAATAGGGTAATTTTTTTGTAGTATTGTTGTAGTATTCTAAAACTATTACTTGCAATGCAATTTGGATGCAAGAAAAGAAAGACTACAGAAAAAAGCACAATTACGTGTAATTTTATCGGTTTAAAGAGCCGTAGACGGTTATCCAAAACTCACATTTGGGTGGTCAGGTTAGTTCTGGTTAGTTTTTTTAATCCGCTTTATAAGGCAACCTTAGGCAAATTTAGATAATTTTAAGAATATTTGCACAATCTGACAACGCCATTAGTGTCTGTCATAAAACGTCCAAGATATCAACGAGTTTCAACTATGGGCGTTTTCATCACAATTTTTTGTGCGCATGCGTTAGAATCGACCGTCTTTTTCGTACTGTTTTCTGTAAATAACTATACTAAAGTGCCCGCTACCCGTTAAAAAAAATTAAAATATTAGTTAAAGTCAAATACTTTCTAAAAAAAGTAAAAAAGACAGTTGTATCTGAAACCAGCCAAAAAAATATTTATAATCTATTAAAATTATGTCGTCCATACGAGAAGGAACAACAAAGCGGTGTTGTTATGGAATATGTAAAAGTGATACACAGTACAAATCGTTTAAAACGAATACTTATTTACTATTTTATAAATTTTTCAAAGCTCTGTCTGAAATATCGCAAAAAATATTAAATTATCAAGCAAATTAGATATTGTCCATGTGCTACATGGGAATTAATGGCTAAATAAATTTAAATAAATTACTCAGATAAGTAATACCTAAAATAAATTTTTAACTATTACAATTGAAATAGCAGTATTATTTAAAATAAAATTGTGAATATTATTTTTATTTATAGGTTTGTATCTACCTAGTAAATAAATGGTGACGCCTAACTTCTCAATCAGTTTACATTTTTTCCCATTTTGCGGACGCCCATGACATTTTAGCCACATTTTTAATTGTTCACGATTATAAGCTTTTACTGAAAAACCATCGATGATTTTTTCAACTTTAACTGTCCCTAAAGTCGACCATCACCAGTATTTCTACTGCATATTATCCAAAGTTTTTATCAAATTAATCAAACACAACAAAAATTTTTCCTGATATAAATTTATCGGCACAAACACATTAACATATTAAATCAGGAAATATTTTTAGGGCGCCAGTAGCGCGTTAAATTTTACGGATATAAGCACTATGTCATCTTACCTGAGTATGTCATCTGAAGCACAGTTCACCTACATTTATCATAAAGTTGTCATCATTATTGGAAATATTACAATTTTATTATTTTTAACAGAGAATTATCATATGGTAGCAGTATTTTAAGTATGTATTCACAGCTAACTAAATGAATTAAATTGATGCTCAAAGAATATAAATAAGTTCCATTAACCTGTGAAAACGTAAATAAAGGCTAAAGTGAAATATGTTGATAACCCAAAAAATTGCTAAAAGTAAGTTTATATAGTAGAAAATTTATTTATCCTTACTTTATTATATTGAGAGTTGACTGTTTATTCAGATTCTTGCAAAATTTCTCCAAAAATGATAATCCTATGGATACTCAGTCTATACCAGGACCTTTGGTAATTTTCTAGAAACCTGCGGCAACTCCGATTTTAACGAAATTTGGTATGCGGGGGTTTTTGGGTTGCTGATCACGAATATTTTTTTGGCTGAAACGTTTCGTTCTCGAGATATTCATCATCAAAGTTCAAATTTGAACTAAGCTTATTTTCACTATATTCAGATTCGTGATCAACGCCCCAAATAATCTCATTTACCAAATTTCATTAAAATAGCGATGCGTCCGGTTTGTAAGTAATTACCAAAAACACCCTAAATAATAACTCTAAATTTCTTGCCTTTGGAATTTTTATTCGAACTTTTCTTTTTTCCTTTCCTTACTGCGATTTTCAATGGAAGATGTATGATCAGCAACGTTTAATGCAGAAATTGGTTCATTTGATTCTGGGTTGCGAAAAAGCAATATTTGTTCGCTATTGCCAGTATTATTTCCTGCCATTTGAGAATCTGATGTCTGAGTTTCAACGTTTTGAACATACGGGTTACAAAATTACAAACAAAATTTTTACAGCACTTTTTTCATGTTAAAATAAAATAAATCATGTAAAAAAATCTTATGCTATTAAAATATTAAAAACATGTTCTTTCAAAATCATTTGTAAATGACACTGACAATATACTTATTTTAAAAACTGACTTGTCGTTTTGGTACAGTTGCTGTTATTCCCCCATCTACGCTGTTATTAAGCGGTTTTGGTAGAAATAAAGATATCGCATATTTCTTATTTTTTAAAAAATTAAATTTAATTTTGTTTAGTCAAAATATCTTTTTATGCTAAATTTAGTAACATGTGTCTGCTTGCACCAAAACATTTGTTTTTAAGTACCAAATAAATTTAGTCAAGTCAAACATAATACACAATATGAGCAAAGCGTTTTGGACATCCGCCGGCAATTGAGAACTAAAATTAAGCGACTTGGCAACGTTGCCGTTGCAAATTTAGAACATAATGACATTTTATAATCAAGTTTTGCTTTCTGTTGTTGCAGTTAATATTCTATTTTTTAAAGAATTTTTATGATTTATGGGATAAATGTTTAAAAAAATAGTTAGTCTACAACTAGTGTTAGGCATTTAAGTGGTTGTCATCATGGATTTTGTTAAAAATTCAGCATGTTTAAGTCTAAATACCGAAGAACTTACGCTTTGTGGCTATATATAAAGTTTCTCGAAACACTGACTATTATCCTGCTTTGTGTTATTTAGGTTATCAGACAATGATGCCTAATATTTTTCGTGAAATTTAATAGCTAATCAGGTAATTTATGTAAATATTCTTGGCCAAATTGAATCAAGATACCCTTTTTATCAGCTGTTTGACCGAATTGCAACACTGTGCTCCTTAATGTGATACCCAACAGAATAACAAAACAAGCATCATTAGTCACGCCTGTTTACTTGCTGGAATTTAGTTAGATTGTCTCTTTTCCCCACATTGCCTTTTAGTAGGGGAGCCCACGATGCTAAATGGAGATTTACTCGAGCGTCATAGGAACCTATTGGGTTTGCAAAGCTTAGATGATAAGAAGAAAAAAATGTTTCATAACGTATACCTTTTCATCGGTAGAGGAAGCGGCTATAGACTTTTAAATATGTCAAAGCAATAGGAGCAGTAGTTTTGAGGAATCTTTCTTAGTATTTAATAAAAATTACCTTGCCCTATAAACCCATATAACTTATGTTCTGGTTACAAGGGAATTAAAATTCAATTTGTTGGTTTTATTGTAATATTATATTTTATAAAATTCAGTACATAATGAAATATTGCTGTTGTCAATCGAAAACATTCGCGAAATTTATGAAGGTTATGGCAAATTAACATCTAATATGCATCTTCCTTGCCGCGTTTCTTAAACAGGTCTGACTCACTGTTTCTTTGCATATTTACTTCTTTCTCCGATTCTTCGTCGTCTATAAATATTAGCATTGCAACGTCTACTAGAGTATCCATCTTCCAGGATAAATTAAATAGCACTGTAAATTATTTTTTTCAGTTTTTTGACTTTACACCGTTTTACGTTATCGGACTTTCCCAATGCCATGAGCCGTCATTCAACGAATTATTACGGCCGCTAGATGACGGTACAGTTTTGAAAAAAACCATAGCTCAAGTCAGTGCGTTTAATTTTAACGGCATAATCTGGGAAACAACACGAGTAAACGAATTCGGTTTGAAAATATCGGCAGAAGATTTATTTTTGAAAAATATGGATCGACAAAGGGGATAGAAATCTTCTGTTGCCGATAAAGCGAAGCATTAATAATAAATCTCTTAATGATACTGTCCTCCTAAATGTAATGTTCTTTTTTGCATTTCAGGGTCTCCGATGTCTGTGATGTTTGCCCTGTGATTTATCTATTTTTCAACAAATTTTACCAACATTTTTTCTTTTTTTTTTGACAAATCTGCCGTAACACTAAAACTGGCGCTACTAAGTATGTATAACATCATTTGAGCCCGACATAAATTTTGATACGGGACATCAACAAATGTGAAAATTCGTTGTAAATACGTTAAAGTGTAGCAAGTAGGTAGCGAACAAAAGAACGAACATATAGGGCCGAATTCGTTCGTTGGTTCGATTGTTCTCGCTCTAATTTCAATGCACCTTTAGACGGGTCAATTTGGTCAATTTGCACAATGACTTGGGTCGCAACTAAATAACATCATGTCTGGTACAACCCTTAAGCATTGGTTATCTTTAAACGTATTAGGAATAACTGCATATATAAAAACAATACACAAAGTAACTAAAAAGCTACTGCTTTCATATATGGCAGTATGAATATTCGTGGTATAATCGTCAAAAGAAACCCCCATAAAAGGTTTTAATACAGTTCTTATAATATAATAAAGTCCATATCATTACTGGCTCAGAGACTATAATTATTTTTTTAGAGATTTTGTGCCCAATTTTATAAAAACAGTTTGTGTGCCAAAGTAAGTCATCTGGTGTCCCTCTAGCACCATGAAAAATTAGAGTTTTAGTCATACAAATAAGTTTAAGTTTCATTGATATCATTAAAAGCATTGGAATTTCGAAATCATGCTCGACATTTAAATGACAACAAAAAATCAAATTAACTAAATTTTTACAGCTTTCGTTTAAACCAAAAATCACAATGCCCCTTAACGCCAATCACACAAGCATATAAACTGAAAACATTTTGTTTCAGTTAATTAAATTTAGTGTTTTATAGGTTGTGAGTTAACCGGAAAAAATTTAGAATTTAAATACTGAAATTAAAATATGCTCTAAGTACTAAAAAGTGTCGAGAAGAATGGGTTTAAAATGATAAGGCCTTTTAATAATCATATTTTTTTTATGGGAACACCATATTATAAAAAAATATACAGAGAAAAAAACAGTGGTTTACTTGTTAATTAGTACAATAAACTCTATGTTTTATTATCAATCTAAAAAACTCGAAGTCCAGTTCTTATTAACTTAAATTAGGCTCTAAGTGCCTAACATTATATTTTTAATTAAGATCTAAGTTTTAAATATATTATTTATAATACCTTGGGACGTCGGCCATTTTTATAACACTAGCGACTTGCTGCTAGGGACTTAATTTTTAAAAAATTATGCGCTTTGCTCCTGTACCCCCTCGTGTCTTATAAATATAAATACAGAGCAGAAAGCTTCCCCAAATACTTCATGCTAATTTTAAGCCATTTTCGATGGCATATTGAATATATTTCTAAAATAAAATACGTAAGATATTGAATTTTTCTGGCACTTAGACCCTTTTTTATTTTCATATTTATATAGGTTATACCAAAATATTTATGTGCATGATGTTTTAAAACAAAGTCAGACTTTCAGTCATTTTTTAATCAGATTATCACTAATTTTTAATAAAAACTTTTCCACATTTTGAGGTGCGCTAAAGGGATCAATTTACATCTGGCAGTCTCGTTAGGAATTTATTTTATGATTGGATTATGAAAACATAATTTTGACCGGTAGCCCTTGAACCTATGTTTAGGGTTTGCAACTTTCTCTGTATGGTAAGTAAATTTGATATATAACCTAAATAAAAATATTTATTTTATATTAAATAATATTAATTTATTTCTTTTAAAGTATTCTTAACTTTTATTATATCATTGCAGGGACAGAATAGTTTACAATATATAAAAGAGTTAATTTTCGTAAAATACTTACTAAATATCTTTATTTTGAAGAAAAGCCAAATAACATTTTGTTTAAAGGGTTGTTTGCTGTATAAACATAGGGTGAGATAAAACTGTAAAAAAATGGCGAAAAAATAATTTTTTATTCTTTTATTTAAAAAAAAACGCATTATTTAGTGCATCATTTAAACGGTTTTCATAATGTGAAGGTCGTATTTCCTATAATACGTTGTCATTCCTTCTTAAAATGTGTGTGTTAATGCAAAATCATACAGGGTGCGTTTTTAAACTTATAATGGCTAATTTTTAAAACCAAGGAAAATATTAAAAAATAGAAAATACCATTTCTATAAAACCCGGGGAATATAAATGGTCTATTTTTCAAAACATTTTTATCAGCCCCTTAAGCTGCACCCCAGTCACTTAAAAATATTAAATGGCAACACCTCTTATGTGGCACCTCTCTGGAAAGCTTATGAAAAAATGATTTTCATTGGTCTTAAAAAGTTGGGGTTCAATTAAATTCTTCCCTTTAATTTTTGAAAAATCGTATTTAATTTTTCCTAAAGATTACCAAAAAATATCCGTTATTGTATTATTAATAAATTAATTACTCCCTATACAGCTAACCCGCCTATAAAAAGTTCTGGTTAGTTCTGTTGCGCAAGCACCAAACAACCAAGATTAGTTACTATAACTTTTTTCTTGACAAAATTTAGAAACAGAAACAGAACTTAATCAAAACAACTAAAAGTAACCAGAAATAACCATATCTTTTAGGAGGGGTAGCTCTACAGAGAGTATAATTTTAATTCATTATTAATTTCATAATTGTACATTTTCTGTTATTCTTTATGAAAAAAAAAAAAACAAAAATACGACTTTTTAAAATTTAAGAGTAGTATTTAATTTTTACCCAACTTTTTTACGAATATGGATAAGCATTTATAATAAGCTTTTTGAAGAGGTGCCACAGAATTTCTATCACATTTGCATGTATAGAGATGTCCTATGCCTTCAAGACCAATCAGAGTGTTAAAAGTTGAGAAAAATAAGCCAATAATTATCACACATAATGCTAATTATCTTGGAACCTACTTAATAAGAGCTGTTATAGTTCTATAGAAATCTCTACGATGGCCCCATACCTATCAAGGCGACAAAAGTAAAGGATCTTTTACACCGCAAGCAATATTTCATGATTCATTAGTATTTGACACCACCAAAGAAGATCTAAAGGTACTTGCACACATGTACACTTTGTTACACACAAGCATGCTTGTGTACCATAAAGTTAATTTATTGTCCCGCTATAAAAGTTACGCCACAAAAGTGTACAAGTGTACGAGTACCTTAAGCGACATCGAATTCGTTGATTACCCGCCCCTTGAGTAACTGCAAAAAGAAGTTGGTCATGTTTTCGGTATCGAATTGGGCGCATTTCGTAACTGTAACCCTTGCAATTTTCGACACAGTGTTTAAAAACTGCATGTAAAACATTGTGGTAAACTTGTCCGACAAAAAAAGTGACGCGTTTGCCCATCAGTTTGACACCTGAAACATTTGACATTAGTTATCTGAGTTAAAGCGCCGCTTCCATGTATGGCGATAAGAATATTCGTGGTAGACCCGTCAAAAGAAATCTCCTTAAAAGGTTTTAAAAGTGTTATTATCATAAACTCAATTTCATAACTGGCCCAGAGACTAAATTAACAACATTCGACTAATTTTAAATTGCAAATACTGGCAAATTATGTCAGTTGGACTTGGAATCGTTATTTACTGGAACCCTTCAATTTTTTTCCTTTTAAAAAAATATGAAAAAAGTCAAAATTAATCACCCATATCGTTATAGTAAGTACCTAATTTTAAAGCCCTAAATTATATTACAGATTTTTTTCTCTGAAAACTCTTGGCTCTGTCCTGTATACAACAAATCCAACAAAACGTTTTGCAATTTCCATAACAAATAATAAACTTAATAATAGAGGCTACAAGTAAACCAAAACATAATCGAAATTGGGCAAAAACCAAGAAGCAATTGAAAACTGAATTTACTGAATAGTTTACCCTGTTTTTTATCTAGTAGTGCAGTTTGTGTGTTACCTTTGACGCCTTTAATATTGATGATGAGACTGTTGACTGAAGCCTCCTTGATGACACAGAACTATTGGGATCACTTTCAAACTGTATAGTACGCCGCTGATATCTTCCTTCCTGTAGAAACTCTGACGGAAACTCTGTTTCCTTACTTGGTTTTCGTTCCTCACTTTTTTTTGAGCACAAATTACCGAAGCAAAACCAACTATTATTCGCACTATGTTGTCTGTCGTATAACGGTGTACCGGCACCAAAATTTTCGTTGTTTACAATAATGTGACTTCCGCAATGTTCACAAGTAGACATCTTAACGAAAAATAAACATAATCGGTTAAATGTTTTTGTTTCTAGCAAATGATGTACCTATTTTATTGTTTGGTAAAAATATAGATTCAAACCTTATCTAATAGATAAGGCAAAGAGAATGATTAAACACGTTGTGGGATTGATAAATTTTGTCAACATTTGTTATTACACTTTTGGGTTATAAATATGCGAAAATGGCGAGATAATTACCGGTGTAACAAATCCTCGGATTAGGTTACGTGCGTTTTTAATGGACAAGTATAAGATGATAATTTAATGACGTAACGAGTGTATACTACTATAGCATAAACATATTTTGCAGTACAGTATTCGATCTCTACTCATTAATTTAAAATTTACTAAATCGGGAAGTCCCTTTAAAATATAATATAGCACTGTTGCCAAATTTGTAATAATGTCTATGTCGCAGTCAAATGGTAATTTTAGGAAAATGGCTTCTGTTTAGGCAAATGCTTTTTGCCGGGGCAAATGACTTCATAAACATAATTTCTATTTAAAAACCGTTTACCTAGGAAAATACTATTTGCTGTGGTCCTTGTTAGGCAAATTACTGTGATATATTTTATAACAATCTTGTTAACGATTGTTTATTAGCGCGTATTACAAGTTTTTGTATATTTTATCGTTCTAGATCATCTGAAAGTGATTTAGCTTTTTAATCTATATGTCAGTCAGTCAGTGGAAAATTGACGACTTCCACATCTTTATTACCATTTTATTATATATTTATGTGGCGATTGATAAATATTTTGGATTAACATTTAGGTCACTTTACGTCACTTTGGGTATAATGAACTATGGCAGTGAACAATGGACTAGAGATAATTAGTTTTACCGGCGTAACAAATCCATCAAGACTAATTAGGTTACGATGCATTTTTAATGGATAGCCATAAGATGATAACTTAATAGACGCAATAAGTGTATACGACTATAGCATAATCATATTTCCGTACAGTACTGTAATTCGATCTCTACTCACTTTATGTTTAAATTTACTAAATCGGAAGTCCCTTTAAAATATAATATAGCACTGTTGCTAAATTTGTAATAATGTCTATGTCGCAGTCAAATGGTAATTATAGGAAAATGGCTTCTGTTTAGGCAAATGCTTTTTGCCGGGGCAAATGACTTCATAAACATAATTTCTATTTAAAAGCCGTTTACCTAGGAAAATTGTTTGATTTATACTTTTTAAACCTTGACACCTCACGTATATTTTTATAACAATCAAATTTCCCAATGTTAAGTAACCCAATTCAAATTTAAACTTTCCAAAAATGTATATTTTTAAAATTCCCAAAGTGTATACGTTTTCATACTTGGTGTTCAGCAATATTCTGTGGGATTGATAAATTTTGATACAACAGTTTAGTATTACACTTTTGGGTTATAAATATGCAAAAATGGCGAGATAATAATTACCGGTGTAACAAATCCTCGAATTAGGTTACGTGCATTTTTAATGGACAAGTATAAGATGATAATTTAATGACGTAATAAGTGTATACGACTATAGCATAATCATATTTCTCAGTACTGTATTCGATCTCTACTCATTTATTTAAAATTTACTAAATCGGGAAGTTCCTTTAAAATATATTATAGCACTGTTGCCAGATTTGTAATAATGTCTATGTCGCAGTCAAATGGTAATTTTAGGAAAATGACTTCGGTTTAGGCAAATGCTTTTGCCGGGGCAGATGACTTCATAAACATAATTTCTATTTAAAAACCCTTTACCTAGGAAAATACCATTTGCTGTGGTCCTTGTTAGGCAAATGACTGTGATATATTTGATAACAATCTTGTTAACGGTTGTTTTTTATCGCGTATTACAAGTTTTTTGTATATTTTATCTTTCTAGGTCATCTGGAAGTGGGTTAGCTTTTTAATTTATATGTCAGTCAGTCACTGGAAAATTGACGACTTTTGGAACTTTACATCTTTATTACCGTTTGATTAAATATGCTGTGGGATTGATAATTTTGTCAACATTTTTTATTACACTTCTAGGTTATAAATATGCGAAAATGGCGAGTAATAACCGGTGTAACAAATAGTTGGATTAGGTTACGTGCGTTTTTAATGAACAAGTATAGGATGATAATTTAATGACGTAACGAGTGTATACGACTATAGCATAAACATATTTCGCAGTACTGTATTCGATCTTTACTCATTTATTTAAAATTTACTAAATCAGGATGTCCCTTTAAAATATTTATAGCACCGTTGCCAGATTTGTAATAATGTCTATGTCGCAGTCAAATGGTAATTATAGGAAAATGGCTTCTGTTTAGGCAAATGCTTTTTGCCGGGGCATATGACTTCATAAACATAGTTTCTATTTAAAAGCCGTTTACCTAGGAAAATGGCATTTGCTGTGGTCCTTGTTAGGCAAATGACTGTGATATATTTGATAGCATATTAGGCGTACAGTGTGTTTTGCAGACTAAAGTAAAAAGCACAAGCGCGTGTAATTTAATTGGTTCGAAGCGCTATAGACGGTCACGCAAAACTCTCACATTGG
This sequence comes from Listronotus bonariensis, assembly GCA_014170235.1. NCBI lineage: Eukaryota > Metazoa > Arthropoda > Insecta > Coleoptera > Curculionidae > Listronotus > Listronotus bonariensis. The sequence continues at coordinate 55,853 of JACEGR010004270.1, forward strand.
GAGAAGTCATGGTTAGGTTTCGTTAGTTATATATTTTTTTAATTTGCTGTATGAATTATGAAAAATATTTAACCAGAACCAATCATGACCCCCAATATGACAGTTTTGCATGACCATCTAGTTATGCAAATATTTTTATTTCCATTTGTCTAAAAATTGATTAGGCAAATAGAATCAAATGGTAATAAACTAGTCAAATAGCATTTGCCTAGGCAATTGGCATTTGAAAATAAAAATACACACTCCAGGCAGAAGGCATTTGCCTAGACAGAAGCCATTTTCTAAAATTACCATTTGACTGCGACATATAAAACTTTTAAACAGACTGTTAACAAAACTTAATCACAATAATTGATTTTACTTTGTGCTTAATGAGTCGTCACGTGAGGCTTGAACTAGGGAAAAGGGGTTCTGAAAAATCTTTAAACATCACTTGGGAGGAAGGAAACTTATTTAAACCCATAGTGCCTGATTAAGGTTTATTTTGTACTAAAGCAAAGAGTAATTTTTGCGCACTTTTGACTGTTAAAAATACCACCATATTTTAAGCAAATTAAAAATTATTTTACTCCTTCCCCGCTGGGAATCGAACCTACGACTTCTGGCTTCAAAGATTAAAGCTTTGTCCACTGCACCACAGGAGAGACGTAAATAATAAAATAAAAAAAAAAATAAACAAAAAAAAATTTGAAACAATTATTAAATCAAACTTCTACAACAAAGAACTTTACTAAAATAAAGCTTAATTTTAGAACACTGTTTAACACTTTTACTTAAACAGTTCTGATGGACTTAAAAGTTAAATAAGCGAACAAAAAATTACCTTATCTTAATTCTAACAAAGTAATTTAAAGTTTAAGTTTTAAATGACTTTATAATTAAAAATTGCCAATGTAAGAAATAAGTCTGAGTTTATACATATAGGTTTTCAACAAAAATGTTCAACACACAAGTTTTCTCCTAAAATATTTTATATACAGGGCATTTCTAAACAAATGCGAGAATATTTAAAGGTAATTTTTCATCAAAAAAAAAAAAAAACTTTATACGAACATATGTACTAAACGTCTTAGCTATAGTTTTTTAAATATCCTAACTATTCTTGGACCAATTTTATTTTAATTTGGCAATATTATTTATGACATTAAGGAGGTAATTTATCACTAACTTATTTAAATTTAGTAAGTCCAGTGGCGTCTCGAGAGGCAACTGAAGGAATATTTCCAATAAAAACGGTACACCACTGACTGTGTAAAATTGTGTAATGAGACATGCAAGTTTCTTATTACTAAATACCCATAATTCTCACCCTAACTATTTAGAGTCGAAAAAGAACTATTAATTAAAAAAATGTGTTTTAAAGCTTCATACAGAGCGTTAAAAAAGGTTGTTAGAAAAATGTAAGGTTAGAGCCTACTACTGAAAATATGAAAGAAGATTATACAGGGTGACCCAATTGTTGGATCGAAATAAGCTTTTTAAATCTATAACTAACACTGTTAAATTTTAATAAAATCTAACCAGAGAGATTTAAAATAATAACAAAACAAACAAAACTTAAAAGTTTCCACATCTGAAAAACAATGCATTCTGATGTAGAATCTGTTTAATTTTCTTAACAATATTCTGTTACAGACAATTTTGTTTGTCTGATAAGTGTTTCAAAATTTTAAATTATTATTGAACAATTTTTAAAATCTTAAATTTATAACCAATAATTATTTCACATGTTTACAAAGGAATAAAGAAACGTCTTTTTAATTGGCGATGACTGTTAAAGTGGAAGGTGTGTGTATACACTCGGAAACTTTAATTATAGTCAGTGTGTGTTGCGCTATAAACAAAATAACATTTTTTTAAAATTCTAGCACCAAACAACCAAACATTCTGTTGTGCTGTTTGCTAAGATTTTCCCGACCAGGCAGACATAAGAAAACCGGCTGTCTGGTCAAAAATCAGGTATCTGGCAATTCTAGGTACCTACTTAAAAACTTTTATGGCCAATTTTTGACAATGTGTCGAAAAAGATGGTCTAAAGCGACGAAAAAGCGAGAACCGTTCAGAAAATGTTTACATGCTTTCACACTTAATCCAGGCTTACAAATTAAAAAAGTGGTTTGTGCTTGGTTTCGACAAAGATTTTCTCACGTATTTTTTCCTGCTGAACACGAATCTGAAGTCAAAACTAGAGGTCAAACTTGCTGGTGCCATGGGCACTATCATTCTTTTACAGAAAGGGGGTTATGTAGCACCTCGTTTAAAAGACTAATACCCTACACAACACCTCTTGTTTTTAAAAATTGTCCGAGCAGGTCCAGACTTACAAGACAATACCATTAAAACCTCACTGTACAGTATTAAAGCCAAATTTTAAATGGTTCTAAGTCTGAAACGGCTGGGCTGACTTTTTAAATCAAAGTGGAGTAAAAAAGGGAATTAAAGGTTCTTTAAAACCGAAGTGCAATATATAACCCTTCTTTCTATTAAAAAAATCTAGTGTCTCCTTGACACCAACAAGGTTTGACCTCTAGTTTGGACTTCAGATATCGTGTTCAGCAGAAAAAATACATGAGAAAATATTTGTACGATACCCAGCACAAACTACTTTTTTTTATTTTGTGAACTTGTGTTATCATTCACAGTTCAAAAATTTTATACAGTATTTAAAATTTATCACTAGTGTAAAAAATATAATATTAAACTTTCTAGACCCAGAAGCACAGCCAAAAACTCTGAGAAAAATGCTTTTTATCTGCTTCTTTAACAAAACTTTATTCGCTTCTAAAATACATGTGTAAAACCGTGTAAACTGAAAAATAATGTGCACGAGTGTACGCCAGAAACCAACCAATGTACAATGTACGATATCAACGATACCATTAACAGTGTGTAGTTGTGATGTTTTTTTTAATAATATTTAAAAACAAATACTGACAAAACTCCAAAATGATAAATACAATTTTTGGTGTTAAATAAAGATCGTAAAATATTGAGGTTTTTTCTTTTATTGTTTTTAAATAATTTAATCAATATTCATTCACCATTAGGTCAAGAATAAATTAAATAACATTTTGGAACTCATCGATTTTTTTTATTAATCAATTGTGTCAAATAATAATAACAAAATAATTTTGCAATGTGTTTTAAGGAATCAAAAGGTCTTGAGGCCAATTTAAATTTTAAAATTTTCTTTTTATTAAGAAGTTTTTTTTTAATTCAATATTTGTCAAAAACCGAAATAACCTAGAGATATTAATGTATTAATTGCAATTTTTTTATTTAATAATTTATTTAAAAATTGCAAATGCGATCAAAATAATTAAAATGGGACATTTTTTCTTTTTTTTATTTAAAAACACTATATATTTTTAAAATATGGACTAATTTATTGTTTTTTTTAATTATCTTGTACCGTTTGTCAAGTTTTAAATTAACGCCTTTTCTATTATTCTTAAGATACACAACCTTTTTACGGTCGTCTCTTATGACGAGACTACCCCGAATATTCATACCGCTATAAATGGAAGCGACGCTTTAACCCAGCCTATCAATGTCAAATGTTTCGAGTGTCGGACTGGGCGATCGCGTCACTTTGTTTTTCGGACAACTTTACCACAATGTTTTACATGACATTTTTAAACAATTTGCCAAAAATCGTAAGGATTCTATTCATGAAACCATAAGGCTCCAACTCACGTTTCGGGTATCGGACTAGGCCGGTTTCATGACTCTAACCCTTATGATTTTTGGCATGAAGGAGAAAATGGTTTAAAATGACATACTTGTGCTGTGAATTGCATAACTGCGTGTTTCAGTGCTTGGACAACGTTGACGCAACAGAGGGACAACGATGGGTTAAACATCTTATAACCCGACACCCACGATACTGGTATTTAGGCATATGCCTTCGTGAGATGTCAAAAGATAAAACTTTGTCAATTTTTGCCTATACTTTAAAAAAATAAAAATGCGATTCAGTATAACAAATTGTAAAGTGCCTTTATAACTCATTCTTAGTCATTACTTAACTCAAGGTTCACCTAATCCAAGATAGAAAAAATATACCTACTATTTTTTATAATATCTGAAAGTATGTCATTTTGGGCATGAAGTCAGATAAAATGACACAATAGTTAGGGCTAAAATGACATACATATACCTTTAACAGATGATTTAAAGGATTTTGTAAAAGTAAAAACATATACATTAAATAAATTTAAAACTTTCTTGTACTTAAAACATTTAACATTTATAATAAGGTAAGGTATGTAAATATTCCTAACAGTTTTTAAATACAGCAACAAAGTTCACAAAAATATCTTTGTTTTAGAAAAGACTACGCGCACTTAGCATGGGCCCACTTTGAACCACCTTGGCATGTAGATTTTGTTTCACATTTACCAACCATCCAGAAAAACACATTAAAATAGCATGTCATTTTACACTTATTACATGTATGTCAGTTTACCCAAAAACGACAATTAAAAAAAAAACACTTACATTTTGAAACTATAACTACAACTATAGTATAGTTGGGTCCACATTTAATTCATTCGCAAAGTACACAAAAAATGATAAAATAAATAAACCCTTTTGTGAACAATGATTTATTGCAGCAAAAATATTCAACCCGACGAGTTTCTAGTTTCTCGCCACGTGCCACCGGTTTTGTGGCAAGGCAGAGGCGAAATAAGAGGATGTTTTTTAAGTACGTGACACGTGTTTTAGCAGTGTATTTTTTATTTATCCAAAAATAGGAAATCAGGCTCTGTCAGCGCTACGTGCCTTCGAAAAGGTTTGTTTACCTTATCATTTTTTGTGTACTTGGCGGTATTGCTTTCAGAATGAAATAAATGTGGACGCATCTATAATCATGTTTATCAATTAACATAGTCAAATTATTGTGTTTTACTGAACAGAACTAACCAAATTTGCAACAAAACTATGTAACCTCGCAAAAATACACAAACTATAAACTGATTAGAATTATTTTGCGGTTGATGAATCGAAATTTGAACTTAAAATGTCGTGCAAAAAAAAACAGGGACATGCACCTGTACGGTAATTTCCATACTAAATGTAGTGATCATATTAAACGCTCCAATACATTTAAGAGGTTGCTGCTAAGGCGGGAAATTCAGAAATTATAAAGTGTGTCATTATACCTGAGTATGCCATTTTAGGCCAGGTTCCCCTACAACATAGATATTGTTCCGAATCACCTCGTATAAAAACACGTGCCTTCGTTTTTATACCTTTATTAACAATGTAACGTAACTATGGTTACAATAACGGCAAAATCTTAAACTGTCAATGTCTCGAAGTAAGTTTACAGCACAAAAGTCGAATCTATACTAACTGATCGGAGGTTTCCCGTCGCCCTTTTATAGTATGGTGGAAGAGTAAAAAAGGATCTAGAATCTTGGAGAAATATCGCGAAAATTCCATAGTACAGGAAGGCACAAAAGTTTTTAATGGATAATTCGAGCGTTTTCGGAAACCTTCGAAAGTGATGAAAGAACTTGGAAAAATTAAGGTAAGTTATTTAAATAAATTATCAAACTAAATTTAATGATCCTAACTCTTTAAAATTCACTAACCTAAACACATTTTTGAAAGTCTGTAACAATATATTAAATATGGTATTTTTAAAAGCGTTTAAAATATATTTTTTTAATGATAATTTGTTATAAAAGGTGTTTTTTTTTTAATTTTCACACTTTTTATCGTACCCACCCTGTATATCCTAAGAGATAAGAACAATCCGATTACTGATTCAAAATCTACAGAATTTTCCAAATAAACTAATTTGTATATTTATTTTGTATGATAAGAAATAAAAAAGTAAAGTGAAATGTAAATTTATAACTTGACACTCCGTAAATGGTAATAAAAAATATGGTAATTTTCTAGAAACCTGCGGCAACTCCGATTTTAACGAAATTTGGTATACAGGGTTTTGGGGGCGCTGATCACGAATCTGGAAACGTTTCGTTCTCGAGATATTCATCATCAAAGTTTAAATTTGAACTAAGCTTATTTTCACTATATTCCCCCTTTCTTTTACACAATTCTTGATTTAAAGCTAAAGTGTCATAAAAAAATTTCTACGTTTTTTTACTTTATTTTTGCATTAAATTGCGTGGCTTTTCTTTGATAATGCGGCAACCATACATACACATAGGACTTCATGGCACACTGGGATTAAAATGATTCAAAGTATATGCTATGCAATTTAATGCAAAAATAATGTAAATACGTAAAAAACGGGGTTTTAAAAGTTTTAAATCAAAATTGTGTGCAAAAAGAAGGGTAAATATTATAAAAATAGGATTAGTTTAAATTTCAAGTCTGATGAGGAATATCTCAAGAACGAAACGTTTCCGCCAATTCAGATTCGTGATCAGCGCCGCAGGTTTCTAGAAAATTACCAAAAGTATGTTTTTAGGAATAATAAAAAATGCCTTTTTTATCGTTTTTCTGAAGATAAAAACTTTATTTTAGTACACTACGTAAAGTGTTTCAATGCCTACTAGAATTTATTTTAATATGAAGTTATGCAGTGTAAATATAAACACGACATTAATTAAATCAAAAGAGTTACCTCGAAATTTCACCAATTTTTTTTTATATGCCACTGTCAAATTTAAAATTTATTAGTGTGCGGAAAAATTATATAAATTATCAAAAATGCATAAAAATTAAAATGACTCACTAATTTAAAAATTATATACGGTTGTAGTAAAATTATATTATACAATATGTATAATGGGCCTGAAGGCTTGTGAAGTCAAATCTTCTATTTGTAAAAAGAGTATTACTTTATACACCTTTAACATTAATTACTAATATTTGAAAAATCATTTATAAAAAGAAAGTTTCAGATAAAAATTTCTTTCCTTTTACTTACTAGTAATAAGGAAAATACTTTAAATAAGCATAAAAAAGCAATTTTTAATTTCTTTTTCATTTTACCGAATTTTCTCTCCATCTAAGCCAAATGAGCCAGAAAACCTAATATTAAAAGTGACGTTTTATTTTTCTTTTGCCTTTCTTACAGTTGTGTAGGCAAAAACAAATGAATAAATCAACATCTAATAAATATTTTATAAAGTTAATCAACTCTGCTTCAAAATTTAATCTTAGGAAATTTCAATTTGTTTTATTATGATATATCTGCAGTTTGTTTTTGCTGTCCATAAAAATAAAAACCAAAAGATAATATTTGAAATTTATTAGTTCAAACTACACCCTTCTATTCTATGATTTTTAAAAAGTTACCACTTTAGATAGAAAATAAAAAACCGCACCCATGGTATCTGGAACTTAGGCTTGTCATAGTGGCAGTGGCGTAACTAGGGCAGCAGGGGCCCTGAAGCAAAAAAAAGTGACCCCCTAAAAATTTGAAAACCAAAAAAAAGAAGGTCCTAATTACTTTTAATTTTCTTTATGTTCATTTACATACTAACCAAGGCCTTAAAATTTGAAGAGAAAAAACTATTTCTGTACTTACGCCGAGGGCCCTTTTTCAACCTCCAAGGGCCCCCTGGGACACTGCCCCACCTAGCCCCATAGTAGCTCCGGCACTGCATAGTGAGCAATCATACAAAGAAAAGAAAACAACAAATTTCGTATAAAGAGTAATTTACATTATACCGTGTGTTACATTTGTCTATTTTTTGTTTTTGGCTGTAGTGATAAAATTAGGTGTGTTAAAATTGAGTGTTCACAACTTGAATTAGAGCCTATTGCAACCGCTCTTGATGACGAAGTTTTGGAAATACAAATAAAAAAAAGTTGAGCAAGAGATTTAGCCTGGATGAAACGAGAATCGGAAGGAGAATTCGTCAAACTCAGATATTCTCTTTTTTTTCATAATAACAAGGTTTTTGCGCACACATTTTAACAGTTTTTCATGTTCTGCTCTTTATGTCACTAAAGTCCGTCGTCGATAGCCCTTCGGCGTTTTTTGGCGGCCGGCAAAACAATTTTTGTTAGGACGTGTCGTGCCCGTGCCATGCTGGAGCCGGAAAACAATATGCTCCGACATTTAGCTGCCGTGTCCCGGTCGGAGCACGGCCCGGTTCCGGTTAACATTGAATTGGTTTATATAAAATTTTGCAATAGATGTTTCACCGTGCTCCGAATATAGCACGACCCAGCCAGGGCACAGTGTCATGTGAATCATCCTTAAGAAATCTTATTTACTACTTTTTTTTAATTTATCATTTTTTTAAAGTCTATATCCATAAGGAGTTAGTAATGCAAATTACATATCTGCAAAAAAAACTTTTTGTTGTCCATCTTTTCATTACACATTTTTGTAGGGCCCAATATCACAATATAAAACACACACAAAATGCGTTTTACAGATTTAACGCTGGTAGCAATGAAAAATAAATGTATGAAAATATTTTTGATGACAAAAAAAAAGGTCCTCACCTCTATAAACCAAAACCACACGCATAATGCATATGGATCAGCAATACCCATGTGCTAGCCCATATGCTTTTTTTTACTCATTATGTTGCCCCCTCGATATATTTTTTGAGAAGTTTCCTAGATTGCTAGAAATACAAAACCCTTTATTTAGCTAGTACATATTACAGGGGATATTTAAAGAGTGTCACCCCTTTATCTTTTAAATGAGAGAAGATATCAAGATGGGGTATACTTTGCGTAAAGAGGTGTCTTAAACTACTTTTTGGCATGAAAATAATTTTGGTCATTTGGCCTAGTGCCAAGATGGCACTAGCAACATGTTTTTTTAATGGAAAGAGATGTAGCACTACGCTTAATTTTAGAAAATTGGCCCATTCATTTTAGACTTACAAGCGCTTGAACTTTACCTCCAACTTGTAAAAACACATTGCGATAATTAAAAGTTTTCTTCCCCTTAACTTTTGAATGGTTCAAGAAATCGGGATCAAGTAAAATTTGTGTAAAAGGGTATCACTTAAGCTACTTTTTGGCATTAAAATAATTTTGGTCATGTGGTCTAGTGTTAAGGAAGCACTGACAATTTGGCTTAGCCGTTCCAGACTTACGAGCAAATTTGTTTTATATAAATCGCACTGTTTGTACGGTATTTAAGCTAAATATCAAACAGTTCTAAGTCTGGGACGTCTGAAGTACTTTATGACTTTTCTTTCCAATAAAAAAAATGTTGTTAATGCCCCCCTGTGCACTATGCCACGTAACCCTAAGTTATTTTTATGCCAAAGAGTAGATTTAGTGACACCCTTTTTACCCAAATTTTACCCGATCCCGATATCTTGTCCCATTCAAAAGATAAGGGGGGCTCTTTTTAATATCCTCACTGTACATGATGCTAGTGTGTGTGCAAATAGAAACGGCAACTAATTGTAACAAAGATAAATGATGCTTATCTCCGGTTAAATGTAAGAGTTTACACCAGCAATATATTTTGAGTTATAAAAATATTAAATATAAAATATACCCATTTGACTATAAAAAAAGGTATTAAAATTGACTTTTTTAGTTTAAATCAAATTTGATTAAACATACATGGAAGCCTAAGAAAAGCCTTTAATAATGGTATATTTTAAAAAAGAAAGATATTGGTTTTATTTTTCACCAAGCATAAATTATAAAGTAATAATAAATTGCACAATTGAATTGTACAAGATGTGTCTTTAAATTTGTATGTATTTTTTAGGTTCTAATGTTTTAAAATCTTAATAAAATGTATACCAGTTAAAAGCCTAAAAAGAGCTTAAAAAATGTGTCATACGTTTTATTTTAAAAATGTTTTATTATTAGGAAATACTGATGTGGCTCTGCCGGCTTAATCTTAAGGTAGCAGAACCACAAAGTAAAAAAATTATATTTGCTAAACTAAGTTATTTAGAACATTGGAACTGTGTATACATGGGAGCCTAAAAATAGCCTTAAACAATGGTATATTATAAGAAAGAAAAATATTGGGTTTTATTTTTTACCAAGAATAAATTATTAAGTATTAATAAATTACACAATTAAGCGGTATAAGATGTGCCTTTTAATTTATATGGGGGGATATGATTCTGCTGGCTTAATCTTAAGCTATATATTAAGGCAAATAATATTTGCCCAACTAAATCATATTGAACAATAAAACTGTGTAGAACTAGAGCCTAAAAATAGCCTAAAATGATGACCTACTTTAAATAGAAAACACATAAATATTTTTAATGAGGATAAAAAGAATATTAAAATATTTTACAATCCTATGGTACACGATTCGCCTGTGAATATATGGAGGTATTTTTGGGGCCTAAAGTTTGCAAATCTGAAAAAAGTGTATATCAATTAGAAGCCTACAAGGAGCCTAAAAATATGGCATATTTAAACAAAAAAACAAACCTTCTATTTACCAAAACCTTGAAGTGTTTCTGCTAGCTTAAGCTTAACCTAGCAGAACCACGGATTTTTCCAAGAAAACGAGGTGCCGCCCCCTGTATCTCTTACCGTTTCCTAATGCTAACTTCTTGAATTTTAACAGTCTGTATACCCTTAAATATTTAAAATAAACCACATTTAATAACTAGCACCAATGTCTTCCTTTTAAATTTTAATAAAAACTTTAAAGAAAAGTCAAATTATGTCGACTATACATACATACCAATCAATTATTCTAAGGTCTAAACACTTTTTTGGTATTAAGCGATTTTATTGGTTAAAAAAATTATACATTTTAATAACTTAAAATTTATAATTTTTAAAAAATAAATGGGCACTTACATTTATATCTAATGGTTCTTCTTCTGGTGTGAGAGCAAGAGAACTTTTTCTATGATGTAAAACACTTCGTCCAATTTCTGAAACAACACAAATGATCTACAGTTTTAAAAGTATGTACAAAGAAAAAGCAAAAAAAAAAGAAATTGTATAGGTCAAAGTTTACACCAAATAAATTTTAATTTTTCTTTCAGAAACTGACCTTTTTAGCAGAAAAATTATTAGCAACCTAACATTAAATTTTAAATCGTCTGTATATAAATAAAATATTTTGTTTTTTACTTTTTAAATATGACCTTTCTGTTAGCACATTTTTCAGAAAATGGTTTTAATGTGACCAATAACGTTTGACTTTGGAAACAAATTAATCTGCTATTGCTATTTATTATCCCTAATTCTTACACTAAGTCCTTTAATTTTTTTTTGTTACCAAAAGCTAATTTTATAAGTTTTTAGTTTTGGAGGAAAAATCTTCTCGCGATTTTATTGTTGATAATAACGATTAGTCAGAATCATAAAAACTGACGCTCAGGACAGAGCAGCCAAAATCATCTTAGTAAGTTATTTAAAAACGTCAAAAAACTTTTTTCCTAGAAGCATGCCTTAACCATCCTTTTCCCGAATGCATTTTAATTTTGAAAACTGTCTCTTTCCCGCATGCATTTTTTAAAATAAATATGTCCTCCAATAACATTTTTCGGTATATTATTACATTAGTACTTTTATCTTTTCGTACCACATGGGAGAAATAAAAATAAACTTATTTTGCATGAAAATAACGTTTTTTAATTTCTTTTACTAAAAAGTTATGTGTTTGAAACATCTCTGCCTCAAAGTAATAACAAGCTCACCTGTTTAAGTGGCATGGTTGTAAGGTTGCTAATTGCTGTGGTTATACTGGTAAACATTTAGGTGATTTAAATGTCACAGTAGCGTCGTTTCTTTAGATTTTAAAGTAGTTTTGGTCATTAAACATTCACCAGATGACTCTTGCTGCACCATTTAGTAAATAAAGTAATTCTTTAGCTACACAGCAACACCTGAATTAGGCAATTAGTATGTAAAAAGCTACAAATTGTACTTTAAACATTCATATAAATATAAAATAAAAGTTTGTTATAAAATTGTGTTAGACTTTTCATTTAAAATAAAGTATAAAGAATGTATAAATTGTCCCTTTTATGCTTATAGAAAAATATTGATCCTAACTTTGGCACAAAGTAACTTTTCCGCACTTAACTGCTTTGCCCAAACTCCGCTTTACGTCGTTCGGGCATCGGCAGTTCGCGTGCGCACTTATTAGAATAATAACTATATTTTAGTATTTTAAAACAATTTAAATCCTTATTTCGTAATTATTTAAGCGTAAAAGCTTTGTAAAACAAAAACTTAAAAACAAAACATAATATTTTTAAAATTTTGTTCAGGGTATACCTGACGTTAAGGAAATTGTTTTTTTGCTTTGACTTTGTACGCCATTGCCCCATTTGTTTGTTTTTTAACAGGATGTTATAAAATTAGCTGCAATTATTTTAAGTTAAGATAAAACCTTTTTTAAAAAACATGTATCCTAAAATGCATCCCGTTTGGAGTTACAGCTATTGCCAGCGATTATTGTAAACTGTTGCTATACTTTTTCGCATCAAATGTAAGTCTAAAGGTATGATTTCGAGCACCGCGATAGACAGCGAACCGCCGTCGCAAGCGCCTAAATGCTATACTTATTTCGCTTATGTTATACTCTATTTCGCTTTCGCCTTGGGAGTAACGAGAATCGGTGCTGGTACTATGAATGGTTTTGGCGCTTGCGTCGGCGGTTTGCTGTCTGCTGAGGTGCTCGGAACCATACCTTTAAAAATAAGCTACTCCAAGTCGGCTGCAGAAAGGTTTTAATACAGTGCATTTCAATTTAAACAAGCCACTCCCTTATAGACCGTAAGCCAGCTCACAAAAATTCATGTTTCAAACCCGTTTGAAGCATTTTGACGAGTTATAGACTAAGAAAAAATTGGTCACGAAAATCTGTCACTGGCTCATGGACCATTATAATATTGTTATTTCAACCAAGGAAAGTTAGTTTTGACACAAAGAAAGTTCATAAAATTAAAATATTTTGTAAATTTCTGAGCCAATGAGGAACTTAAAGATAAAAAGAAGTTAAGACGTTTCAAGTTTCAACTTAGAATTTTTGTATATCCAGAGGCACATTTTAAAGACTGTTATGTTAAATGCCTTTAAAAAAATCGTTTTACTCCCCCAGCGTACAATACGCATTTGACGATATGTTAAATTATTTAACTACTAGAAAAAGGTTTTTCGCAACCACTGATGCCACTTTAAAACATTATTTATTTAAAGAAAAATAACAAATTCACCTGTATCGTGCCTTTTCCGGACGATGTGTTGAAAACTAAATGTGTTATCGTTGAAACTCGGCTAGAATTTTTCGGTCTTTATGTTTATGTTTGAGGTAAACGGCACTTTACAGAGAGAGAAAATTATTTAATTAAGTATTATAATTCACAACCGCCTTATTGTTTGAAGTGGAAATATGAGGGGATAAAACAAGGGCATTGTGGTGTTTAGTATGCTGTAAGGTTTGCGTATACTACAGTGCAATAAATAATATTTTAAACATTAGAGCAAGCCTACTTCCGAGATTAGAAGAGGGATTATTGTTTTTTCATTCAGTTATACATGTAATATGTAGATACAAAGTACTTTACAGACTGTCTGATGGGGGACAAAAAGATAAAAAAACATTTTCAAGTTATTCCAAATAAAAAATTTTGTTGAAAAAGACATTTCTTACCAAGGCAAAATGTTGATTTTGTATTCAAAGTGCGCAAAACTGGAAAACATGATTTTTCTTTATACTCACTACGCTGCACTTGCCAAGTACTTGGTAAGTAGCAAGTAGTGTATACGACGACTCGTTTAGACTTGGCAAGTAGCAGAAAACAATCACAAGTCAAAGGAAGCAAGTACTTGACTAGGGAATTTATTTACCGGCGCTACATTACGCATTACTTGGCAAGTCGAATTGAATGGTTGCGGGAAATAACTCCGATTGGCATATTTTATCGGTATTTGCGTTTTAATATTTTAAGTCGAATATTGTTAAGCTGTGGTTGTATCTTTAAACGTATTTTTTTTTGAAAATTTCAAACTTTTTTGTTGTAATTAGCAACAGTGGTATTATATTGGGTACTGTTATTTGGGATGCATCCCACAAATTCCACAAAACCGCAATGAAGTGTATGTCCTATACTTACATTGTTAAAAGATGTAACCCACCACCTTCTACGTTTGCACTTCTTTTTATATTTTTTAATAAAATATAACCAGAACTGATTGTTACAAAAGCAGCTAAAACTGTCGTTTCACTTTCGTCCATCTTTAAAAACTACCTGTTGTTGTTAACTTGTCCTTTCAAAAACTCGCAATTCTATAAGTAGACGCGTATTGTAGATATGTAGCTTACTTGGAACTCGACAAATACGTAGGGTGTTCGAAAAGTTTTGAGATATACGTACATTTATTTCATTTTTTCAAAATAATTTTCACCACATTGAATACATTTTTCCATTTTAACAAACCAGTCACTGAAAATAGCTTTCCACTTTTCATTTGAAATTTCAGCGCATATTTTATCCCAGGCCTCCAGTAGCGTGTCTTCAGTTTTAAACTTTTGTCCTTTCAGTTGGCTCTTGACAAAAGAAAACAAGCCAAAGGCACACGGCACCAAGTCGGGGCTATAAGGCGGATGTTCCAAAAGTCTCAAGCGTGCATCTATCAAAAATTGACTGGTAAGTTCAGCTCGATGAGGTGGGGCATTGTCATGATGAAGGTACCAGCTAGCGAGTTGCGAGTTTGGGCGAATCACTCCTAACTTCTCTAAGTTTTGAAAGGCATACTGTAGTGTACCAGACAGCATTTACGGTCTTCTGTTCTCGGAGCACAACACTTTCAATTTTTCCTCTTGAACCAAAGAAAACAACTATCATTATTTTTTTTATAGATCTTGATTTGCAAACTTCGGTCGGAGTTTCTTCACCTTCGAGAACCCATATCTTATTCTGTTGTTTAGTTGGGACGTCGTAATAATAAAGATAAGTTTTATCTCTCGTGACGATCGACACTATGTCTTTAGATTTCATCTCCTGGAATTTGGACATCATTTTTTTACACCAATTCACTCTTTGTGTCTGCTGCTCGGGAGTTAACTTGTGTGGAACCCAAAGAGTACACATTTTTCTAAAACCCAAGTGCTCATGTATGATCGTGTGTAATGTTGCTAAACTAATGTACAATGTCTCTTTTAACTGTCGATAGGTAATTCGTGTGTTTGTTTCTATACCCTTTTGGACGGCAGATATGTTTTATGGGGTAACTACTTCACACGGTCGACCTAAGCGTGAAGCGTCTTTAAACAAAAACAGAGCCCCGCTAAAATTTTTTGTACCATCTGTATATGTTCGCACGAGATGGACAGTCATCACCAACTATAGGCTTCATTTCTTCTAAACACTGTTCTTGAGATAACCCACGTGAAAAGTTGTATTTCAAAAATTGCACGGCACTCGATAGTCGTCCACGACGCCATTGCGCTAAAATCGCTGGACACTAACTGGCGCAAAACTGATAGTTTACTAATAACTATGTAGGACTACGACATGTCGTGACATGTACAAACAAAAACATCAATGTTACTTTCCTGCACCGTTTACTTACAAAGTATCTCAAAACTTACTGAACACCCTACGTACTTGCCAAGTATATTCCGAGTCAAGGTACTCGCTAAGTACCGCGTAATGAGTAGTATTGCAGAACAAGTATCAAAATAACAGAATGTCACATAACACCTTCATCAACTGACGTATTCAATTATAATTTAGTATTACCTTACTTTGGTATTAAGTTCGTTTAAAAATAATATTATTTAGAAAGTTTCGTAAATCGTAATTTAAATATGCCAAGAGAAGCTTCGGAAATATATTCATGTTTCACCTAAATATGAAATAGAGTCTCTCCGAGGTTGTCAAAAAGATAAATTGTTTTGACCGGGGGTTTGTGTCTCCTTAAAATCACATTTTCTTTAGTCCTTTGGGTAAAACCGAACAAAAAATAAATTCAAGGGATATTGCGTATAAAAATACATGTATTTTGTTTTAAAATATCTGAGGTGTGCTTTAATATACCTAAGCTGAGCACTATGCATGTTAACTTAGGTAAGTAAAAGTTAAAATAAACGTTGAACAATATTTAATGTTTTTTTAACGGTATACAATAAAAAGTACTGTTTATTTTAAATATTACAAGAAGATTTTCGAACCATATGATCGAATTTTTTATTTTTTTTACTGGGCAGTAATACGGTGTTATACCGCTTTTACCTTACTTTGATTATAATTTTTTTTATAGCTTTAACCTAAAAGCCGAGAAAATGTGCTAACTAAATTAGACATAAAACTTTAAATGTCACTTACATAAAAACATATAAACATGATTAAAACTTAATAAAAAAAAAAGGATTAGAAGGTTGATATTAAATACCTAAATAAATAATTTAACCAACATTTTTACTAAAATTAAACTTTTCCGTCTCAGTGGGCACCATAGCCATTGTAATTAGGAAAAGAAATACGCCATTGTCTTTTGTGTGGTTAAATTTTTTTCCTAAATAAACAACTAAAATTTGTTTTCCTGTTTTCTTCGCGTATCTCGCTAAATTTGTGAAAAAAATCCACTTTAAGTTATTTTTAAAATGTTTTCAAAACAACATAAAACAAAAAACCAAAAATTAATAATAAACAATTTTGACCCTACAGTAAATTTGTAAAGATTCTGATAAAATACACAAATCATTTGGCTTAAAGTCAAAATTGTATTTTTAAAATTTTTCAGTTCCATTTTATGTTGTTTATCGATACTGTTTAGTAATGTTTAGTTTTAAAGCGTTTTTTCTTATAAACAAATATAGATACGAAGAAAATACAGGACACTAAAAGAGTTATACCTTTAATTTCTTAGTGGGCAAAAAAGATAAATCTAAAAGCACAATTAGGGAGTACTTTTTTCTTAATAATTTTGTTTGTGGTGACCACTGAGACGTCACTGTACCCAATAATTTTAATCTAATTAGAGTCATGACCTAATATTTATTCCAGTCTCTGGCAATTCTTTTTGCATGTCTCGATTTAACAGTAAAGGTAGGTACTAAAATAACTGTAAAACAAAATTTAAGTCGTCTGTATACATTGGAAATTGACCCAATCTTTTAGAAATTACACCAATCACATCATAAAGAAAGGCAAAGAAAAAGTTTACTTTAAAATAGTCCTCTGGACCATTAGAGCTTTCTCTTTCACCTTCATAATGATAAAGTCGTTTTCTATTTTCGGTTTTTCAAATTGCTGGCAGACAAAAAACTTTCTTCAACATCTAAACTTTGATTGTCTTGCCTCTAACAATTAAACAATTATTCAATTAAAGAGAAAAACTGATTTGTAACGCGTTATTTTCTTTATTATAATTATTTTTTTAAATGTAAAATATGTTTATAATAATATTACTATTGACGTTTCTTTTTTTAATTGATAATTTTATTTCATAAATATATAGAAGCATCGAACCCTGGCAACTCGCATCTCACTTGCACCACCTGGTAGGCACGGCCCTGTGGAAAAAAGTGCAGTATTAAACAAGCAAAATGCACGTTTATACTTAACAATTTTTAAGTGTAATTTTTTCTAACTTATTTTATGTATTATGTAAAAATGTTTTTATATTATAGCTAATAATGACAATCATTAATGACTTTAAGTTATTTAAAAGATTAAAAAAAAACAAATAAAAACTTTAATCTAGTATTTTAAAGTTTGGTTTTAGTAAATGCTGTGTAATTATGATTGTTTTTTCTAATGTGTCATAAATTGTTTTTTTCGTTGCTAAATACCCTTAACTTATTTTTTGTCGCCTTTGCGATTCTTAATGATACCTAAACTATTGCTTTATTAACTTTTTTTTTAATTTTAATAATTTATTTTGTTTCTTTTTTGTAAAAAAATTATTATAATAAATCATGCAGGTACTCACTGCACGTTTTAGATATAACGTCGTTTTATAAATAACAACACATCCAAAATACCTTTTATTAGTGTTTGGCTAATGACAACCAAACAGGACCTACAGTATAACGCAAACTTCAAAGTATAAATAAAAATAAGGCGTATTCTTTTGAGACCTAATTACTACTAAGCAAAATAAGTAAAGTAAAAGCGATATTTTTTTAAATCTAACTTGGCTAACTTCATTTTAAATTTAAGTGATACAAGTGATCATAATAAATTAAAAATTGCTATTTAGCGCGTTTATTTTAGTTATTTTAATTTTGAAGACGCCTAAAAGAAAATTTTGCTTTTATATAATCTACTTTAATATTAGTTTATTTCCTATTTCTGTGGATGTTCGAAAGACACGATATAAAGCAATTTTTTAAAGCTGCATCTGTAATTGATCATAATCACTTTAAATTGATTGAAGTTATACTAACAGGGTTTTTCAAAGATTATGGCTATTGTGAAAAGTATTGTAAATATAGAATATTGTTACAGAATTTTTAAAATGTTTATCAGAATTGTAAAGATATGGGATTATCTAATTTAGTTTAGTTTGTTAATTTTTAAGTTAATTTACCTTAAGTTTTTTAAGTTTCATGATTACTTTTAGAGAGTTCCGAAAACGCTCAAATTATTCATTAGGAACTTATGGGGCATTTCAACAATATTCTAGACGTTTCGACTTTACTATAAAAGGGTGACAAGAAACCTCCGAGAAGTAGTATGGTTTTCACTTTTGTGGTGTTAACTTCTAGTCCCTGGGCCAGTAATGCAATTGACTTTTTATTAATAACACTTTTTAAAGTAGGGGGTTCCTTTTGATGACTCTACTATGAAAATATTTATACCGCCATCCAGTGTGTCCGCCTAATTTCTCTACATATGGAAAACTGTTTTATTATTAATTAAAAAAAAAAGGGTTGGCATGGTCCAAAACTTAAAAGGCAATCATTAGATATTCATTGTTTATCAGTAGTATAAGAGGTATCTCAAATGTGAGTTTTGTTCAAGAGGAAAATACCCTTATTTTTAAAAATATCGAAAATTATTTTTGAGAAGAAATGTTTAGAATTAAAAATAACTTTTAAATATGCCACCGTCGTTTATTTACAAAGAAAAAGAATCTTTAATTTTTTATGCTATAACAAGCGTTTTTGTGACTTTTCATAGTTTTGACAGTACTTAAGCTAGATATTACATTTTTAAACAAGTATTTACGAATGTACAAATTTAAATTTTCATCGTTTTATCCTAAAAAATAAATTGAGGTTTTTTAAAAATAAGGGTACTTTCCTCTTAAACAAAATTAATGTTTTTTAAGATACCTCGTATACTACTGAAAAAAAAATTAATATCTAATGATTGCTTTTAGGGTTTTAGAGCATGCCAAATCTTTTATAAAGAATACCTTTTTTCGTAAAATATATAATAAAAAAGTTTCCCATATCTAGAGAACTTCAGCGAACACACTGTATATGGAAGCGGCGCATTAACCCAGCCTGTCAATGTCAAATCCTTCGAGTGTCGGACTGGGTAAACGCGTTTACTTTTTTTGTCGAACAAGTTTACCACAATGTCTTACATGCAATTTTTAAACATTATCCCGAAAATTGTAATGGTTACAGTAGGATACCCAAAACATGTTCATGGGTCTTATGGTTACGTGACTCTAACACTTACAATTTTGGCACAATGTTTACAAATTGCATGTAAAACATTGTGTTAAACTTGTCCGACAAAAAGTGACGCGTTTGCCCAGTTCGACATCCGAAACATTTGACATTGACAGGGCTGAGTTAAAGCGCCGCTTCACTAAATGGCATCATGAATATTCGTTGTAGATTCGTCAAAAGAAACCCTCTCCCCTTAAAAGGTTTTAAAAGTTTTATTATCATGAAGTCAATTTTATTACTGGCCGAGGGACTATTCGAGACATTGACATGTTAAAAATATTGAATAAATTACCTTAAACCGGAGAAACAAAATCAAAAGAAGGTTAAGTCTTATTTGCTAAACATCCATATTGAGTACGTGAGACTCACAAAAAACCAAAAAAACTTTTTTTTAAGATAAATTTACAATTTTATTAAAATATTTCTGATCCAAAAAATTAAATAACTATTTATTAACTTATAAAAATTAATTATTTTTATTCGGTCGCAAAAATAGTGTCCTATTTAAATTGGTAATACAAATTATGGTTATACATATCTTGAGGTATATCATAAAAAATATACCTTAAGTTAACCATAATGAAATTATTTATAAGAATTTTTTAACAATATTTTCTTGTATACTTGCAGTAAGTTTTAAGAGCACCAAAATTCCCTAAAGATTAAATAACCATGTGTGGAACAAAACTTAGTAAACTTTGTTACTTGAATTTTCAAACTCATCTCTAGAGGTCGCTTGTTAAGAATTGTTATCTGGCACTAGACACATTTTATAAATAATTTAAAGTTTTCTAAATTTTAGGCATTAAAAAAACACAATTTCACAGCGTAAGAATATAAAAAATTAAAATAAATGTAAACTGAATACTTGTCGAAAATTGTAACAATATAGGGTGTCCCACCGGGAATTGCTGCGATCGATTTCTCGAAAAGTATGCTTTGGAAAATGTTTAAATTTTGGTAACAATATAAAGTCACTGAGGGGCATGGAACTAAAATATTTTGACAGCTCTACCACTTCCGGTTATACCGGAAGTTAATGTTAACTTCCTTATTTTAAATGGAACACCCTATATAATAATTATTTTTAGATTCTGCGTAAAATTCTAAACATAATTTATGTGTAATGTTCTATACCTAAGTCCAACCGTTTTGGACTTATTTTAAATTTTATGTCAAATATGACGTTTGCAACCCATTACATAACCATCAATTTCTTCTAAACAAAAGCCTTTAATGTGAGTTGGGGTTGGGGCCTTGTAAAGAAAGAACTTTCTTTAGTAGGCTGTATTGATATTTTCACAATTAATAAATACTAGTGTAGTCAAAAATAAAGGTTGATAATTATCACGACAAAAACCCTTAAAGTCAATTTTTTTAAATGGAAACCCCTATATTTTATTACCTTATCCTATTTGACATTAAAAATAGGGGTAAGTTTGTAAAGGGGTGTCTACTTCAAAAATTTATAGTTTTCGAAATATTAACGATTTAATATTTATCTATTCTAACAATGCATTTAAGTAGGGGTAGGTACGGGGTAGTTGGCTGTTACGCCGCATTGTTGGAATAGATAAATATTAAATTGTTAATATTTCAAAAACTACACATTTTGAAACTAGACATCCCTATACAAATTTATCGCTATTTTTAATGCTTTATAGGATGAGGTAAAAAAATATAGGGATTTCCATTAAAAAAAAAATATTTTAAAGGTTTTTCAAAATCGTTTCAGGTTTAACCGGAAGTACCATAAACTATCTTATTTTAAATACAAGTCATTGCATTCTGTATAAAATTCTTTTTTAATAATATATTACACAGGGTGTTTTTTTTGAGAATGGCTTTGCTAAGTAGGCTAAAAAATAAAAGCTTAGTAGGCTACTTGTATTTAAAATAGAACAGTTTATGATACTTCCGGTTAAACCGGATCTGTTTTTAAGGTAATGATAATGACAAAAAGAAGTAAATTTATGGTATAATAATACTGTAAAATTTTTATTAGTCTCTCTTAAAAACTAGAAAAAAAATTGGGGTGTGACAACATCCTGTGTCACCCGGTATACATATTGTGCAACCTTAATACTTTCATAAGCCATGTTTGCCAGTGGGTGAAAAAAGACGGCCTGAAGCGAGAAAACAAAAAAATATATATATCTAACGTCTATTAGTTTCGGAAATATATTCATCCATACGAGTCTAACATTTTTTAAATGTAACTCCCCGTATATTGTTTAAATGTGATAAACTTCAGATTTCCATTGTCTTTATTTTAACTATTAACAAAATGTTTTGGGCAGTCCCAACTCTGTCAGTTTTTAAGTGTAAACTAACATTAGTAAAGAGTTAAAAACGAACAGATAAAGGACTGCCCAAAACGTTGTGATGGAAGTTTCCTAAACGTCTTAGTTTTTGAACAAATAGGTTGACGCCTCCTATGCACCAAAAGATAATTTTTGACATACAAGAAAAAAATAATTTCAAGTGTCGTTCATCAGGGGTAAGAGGTAAATATTTTTAAGGAAAAAAGTGGTAAAACCAATGCATTTTTAAAAATAAAAATATTTTTTAAATTCCCATTTAGTTTAACACAAATTTGATCTATTGACTTTTTTCATTTGATACACGGTTTTTGCGTTGATAAATAAAAACCATTTCTCGGCGTGGTCAAATCCCTATGTAAATAAAGAATCAATATCAAAGGTAATTTGTTGACCGTCCCCAAAAATGGTTTTTATTTATTTATGCGAAAACCGTGCATCAAATAAAAAAAGTCAAAAAGTTGAAGTTGTTCCAAACCTAATGGAATTTTATAAAATTATTTTTATTTTAGAAACAATCAGTGGCGTACCATTTTTATTTAATAATTTATTTAGCCTAAACCTCTCATGGACGACACTGATAAAAAAAATTCTTATATGACAAAAATGTCTTTTGGTGCATAAAAGGCATTCTTCAAATTTTTTCAAAGTATCTAAATTGGTATTAAACTTATTATAAAAAACGACTTTTTTAAAAAATTGTTGTTTAAAAACTAAGACGTTTAGGACATATTTTATATGAAGTTTTGTTCATATTTTTTAATGTAGTATACCGGTCGAATAAGTTGTGAAACACCCTGTATAAAAAACATTAAAAATGCTTTTAGGTAATTTAAACGATTTAGTATTATGACTTTAATTAACGTTACTAGTAGCAAACACTTAATATGTGTAATTGTGTACTCCTTTAATAAAGAGAATTTTAATTTTAGCATTTGCAGTAAACCTTTTTATCCGCTCCGTCTGAGAACATAAAAGTTAATTACATAATACAATTAATTTAAATATTTTTAGAAAGGAATATTTTTTTTGGAATCAATATAAATTATATGCAAGGGACCCATCATCCTACGCATCATACCACACCCAATTATCACTCGACTAACTTACCGTTGAATTTATCTGACCATATAAAATAAGGGTTTATATTGGAGAAAATAAGGGGCTTAGGGACTAGAACGTATATTTATGTGAATTCACATGCCCTAAATGACCTTTTGTTACACGGAAATTTGTAAATGTAGATCCTACGCACAAGCACTTAGGGAATTGATAAAGTTAAAGGTAACAAGGTATCTTTAATAATATGTATGTATAAAGAAAAGCATGGTAAAAATATAATAAGAAATACTTTTTAAGAATAATGTGTGATTCTAGTTATTGTTTTATAGCAAGCTCTATACATTTTTTCCTACGTAGTATTCAATTTACTACAGCGTATTTTATTTTAGATTAAACACGGCATATTTTTTGATTTTCCCTGTATTGTTTAAGTAATCCAAGATCGTAATAAAAAAGTATTGCATAAAAAACAATAGACTTACACTAAAAATATGGGGATGCTTCAATTAAACACCCCATTAATTATAAGAGGAAAATGTGGTAATATGGAACCCCAGTTTATTCCTAAACTGCAACCAAAATTTTTATTTAATAGCTTTTTTTTTTTTTTCACCCTTTCGGGGTCATCCCACCCAGGTCCGACGACCGCCCCCTAGGTGGTGCACTGCAGCCTGAAGGCTTCTTATTGTACCTTGACCCCTACTCCTTCTCATTCACACACTATTCATTCCATAACTTGGATGGTTGTTGCTCGGTCTGCATCCCCAAGCAGAACACCGTGTGCCGCTGCCCGAAACACCGCTGTCGCCGGACACCTATCCACTATGGGCGCGCATTTCACTGCTTAACTCCGGTGATCGACGCTCGCCGATACAACCGAAGCCGCCACAAGCGCGCCTTTATTTAATAGCTTAGTTACAATCCTCTCATTTGAAGTGTAAGTCATATGGAAATCGTCGAAAATATTTTCACTGGAGTCTTAAAATTGTAGGTTACGTTTATTTGGTATTTCTTAAACATTTATTGCCGCCTTGCCCTAAAGTACAAATTAAAGGGATTATGACAAGTTTTTAAATTTATTTTTGTGAAACTTAAAGAGTGCATTAGTTTCCAAATACAAAATAATTTAGCATAAAAATGAGTAATAATTTTGCACCAATAAATGTTTTTTCTATGGCTTGTGTTTTGTTTATATGGAACCCCTAAGAGGATGATAATATAAAACGGGTTTCATTCTCCTAAAAGAGGAAGATCTTCATCTGAACCACCTAACTAAGAATAATGAACCAAATAGTATTTAGTCGAGTTTTAGTTCAGTTGAATTGATGCAATTTCGTAACAATTTCAAGTCAGGATGATGATGCCTTCTTGTATATTTTGCGACCTGAAGTACTCTAAAGCAACTGGAAGTGTGGGATTAGTGTGAAAATGTCTCCTATGGGTTTGTCAAACAAGTTTAGGGATGTGATTGTTCTGTTTTCACTAATAGTTATATTTTTTTCAAAAATGTGGTAATTTTTCTGGGTTCATATTACCACCATAATTTATTAAACTGCCACTTTGACGCTAACAAAATGGAAATACCACTAAATAATTTAATACATAATTTTATTCAAGTAGACCATGTGATTCTTTAACTTATATAATTTTTTTTTATTTTTTTATAAAAAAAAACATAACGGTACCGCCTCTCCTTTTTATTTTTTGGCAAAAACCAAACAGGGGTTCTATATAACCAGCTTTGTGGGTAAAAATATTCCTTAAGCAACAAAATATTGTACGCCCTAATAATTTAATAAATAAAAAAATAAGAATTAATATAAAACAAAACTACCTATTGGTTTCAATTTCAATGACCAAAATCTAATTGCTAAGCGTCAATAACTCAAAATAGTTAAAGATGACGTAAGTCTTTTGCTTTTCATGTAATGGCTTTTGTATTATGGTTTCCAAATTCTCCGAGCTAAAAAAATAACGATTGGCTATCTTTAATTTCTTAAAAATACGGGGAAAGTTAAAAATATTCCTCTGAATGAAATACCCTTTTAATTTAAACATCTCTTGTTTTAAGGAAATTAAAGGTTTTAAAAATAGGCTCTCTTTTTGAATAACCGTGCCTTCAAAACAAAATTAGTTTCTTACATTGAAATAACAAGTGTTCTTAAAATGGGAAAAAAATACTTTAATTGATGTCTTTGATTTAAAAGAATTTCCTTAAATTAAAAATATCATAAGTATTATTGTAAGGCCATCAGAATCAAGAAAAGAAAACATAAAGATTCTTAATTTAAGCGCTAAAATATCTTAAATATAAGTTTTAAGATCTTAAACAAAAGCAATAAAATGTTTTGATTAAAATTATTTATGCATTCCCTTTAAAATAATAGGTTTCTAATTTGAGAATCTACTTTTTTCAGTTGAATGTCTTTAATCTCTTAATGTGAAAATCGGGTTCTAATTCTGAATCCCTCGTATTATCATATTTCATACGCGAAACACGTCTTTTTACCTTGAGATGTTATTGCACAAGATAGAAAAAGACGGAACTACGCTGTCCGTTTATTCCAGTATTTCGGGGATTTTTTCAGCTTCTAGAAGCACCCGCACGGCCGACGACCACTTGTTTAACCCTTTGTGGTAAGTGTGTGTGTGCGTCGTACTAATTTGTGTTTTTGGTTTGAACTCTGATAAACTGGTAAGTAAAATTGTTACTAATTTTAGTTATACATTTTAGGATACTTGCTTTAAATTTCTTTAAAATATCTTCCCAAAATGCGTGTCTTAAATACGCGATTGAAAAAGATTAACTTTGAAAAATGCCGGTGTCTTGTCTTAACTGTAATGGCTGCCGGTTTAAGATTTAAGTTGTTATTTTTCATTAGACTTGTATAACTTTTAATAATATTTTTATAATTGATTGTAATGTGTTGTGGTGTATTTAATTTTAATATTTTTTTTGTATAATGTACAGTATAGGGTTCTTCTACCCTGATCAAGTAAGGATATAAAGATAATGCGAGTCTTAACGGGTTGTTAGGACAGGAATGAGTTTTCCTAAAAGTCATCGCACTGCATGCCTATTTGTTTATATATGATTTTACATTCTCTATAAACTTTTTTACAGTCTTCTTAAAATTATATTACTAATTATACCTAATTACATAATATTACGAAAAAAGTGCCTTCTCATAGAATGTCCTTCTTGATGAGAAAATATATTTCTTTGCTGTACTTAACCCTTAGACATTACGCAATAAGGAAAGTTTTTAAGAAAGTAAATTTTACTTTTGGTTAAAGGTTAGTTTAAATTGTGGAGCGGTACATTTCTTTTACCTAACCAGAACTTAGCAAAACAAAAAAAGATAATTTGAACAGGCCTCTTTTCAAATAAATTTAAATTTATTATTTTTATTTTTTATTTTTTTTAATTTTTAGAATAAGATGGAGGAATTATTAAAGACATGGGGTATGACCCCAAGCATTATAGATACTTTTGTAGGTATGTATAATATTATTTATGCAAATAGTTTTGCATTTCTTGCCTTACTTTTTAATTTGTATCTTTAATGCCTAGTTTTACAATTGTGAGTTTATTTTAGGTTCAGTAGAACTCAACTGGTACATAAACCTATCCATTTAAAATATATTACAGTCACTTTTGGCATTTACTTGACAGCAAACTATTTTAAATGGACAGGTTCATGTACCAGTTGAGTTCAACTGAACCTAAACTAAACTCACAATTGTAAAACTAAGCATAAGAGTACCAAAATTATTAATTATATGCAATATAAATATAATAGTCCAAGAGCTCTTGAACGGCAGACCTTCGTCATTTTGTAAAAGCTGAATGTTTGTCAATGCATGCTCCCAATATAGGTAGAAGCGATCGGAGACTATGTAGCTTGATTCATAGTGGCTTTGCCAGGTACCAGGTATCAAAGGTTAGTAAATTAAAACTTTTGTTATTTTGAATAAGCTGAATTTTGTATTATGTTATTTGGGTACAGTTCCAACCCCCATATAAGTAAAGCACGGGTCCGCGATGCTTCATGTCCGCTCCTTAGCTTAACTACTGTTTGGTAGTTTAGCGCAGCACCGGATGCGAGGTCAAGAAATAGTGTGGCCGCATGCTTTACTTATATGAAAAGTTTTTTCTGATTGGGTAAATACTTGTAACATTCGCAATTTTGAAAAGTAATTGTTTCCTCATTGTTCATTGAAAAATAGGCAATTTACGTAAAAAATAGCTATATGTACTTTAGTAAAATATTTATTTTAGATCAACCTGGACTTTGAAAAATTATTTCCAGAAGCAAACCTAAACTTTTATCTTAACTGGGATAAGTTTGTTGACAAAATAGTATTAAAGAGAGGTTCACGAGTGAAAGACTCCCAATTAGAACTTTATAATGCGCTTCTTGAATGTGAAGGTAAAAATATTCTAAAATAATAAAGTCATATACGTATCAAAGATATAATTTAATTTGCTAAAAATAAAACACTGCACTGACCCACTTTGTACCTCTAAATTTTTAAGAGACTCACATAGTCTCCTAGGGGCATGTAAAAATACTAAAGTTGCCGAAGTTTGGTTATTTATTATTATTTTTAGGTGATAAAATTCCAGGACAATTAGAACTTATTTCATATCTCGTACCTCCTACTGGAAAAAGCAGAAATGGCAAGACAATATGGAAATTCTCGACCTTAGATTGCATAGAAGGGCTATTTTCCCATGCCAAGGTAATTACTACTTCGTAAATAATAAAAAACAAACAAAATCGATAACTCTTACATAGTACAATATTTTGTTCATTGTTAAAAAAAGAGATTAAAATTAGTTACAATAAATAATAATTCATTTAAATAAAGATAGGTATTTTATAAAGTTGCTTCAGCAAAAAATATCTGGTATCATTTAAAAGAATATTTTTAATTTATATAAAAAAAAAGAAACAAATTCTAGGCATACTTTATTATTTGCACATTGAATGCTTTATTGGTAATATGATAATTTTAGGAACCCGGAGATATTGACAGAATAATATCCGACAAAGTGAACAAAACATACCAAAGGAAGAATACTCTTCAACCATATCTACTTTTTGTTGGACCAACACTTTTGAATATAAAAGATACCTACATTATAATTGACAAAATTAGATATCACTTTGACTCATGCGCTAGAGCTTTGGATATACTTTTTAAAATTTTTCATGTTTTTCATGTACACTATCCTATACAAAGTGAACACATCTATGTATTAATCCAAAAGGCTGTATACAAAATTAATACACCTTATGACAAAACGGTACTTTAAAAATGACCTAAAGAACCGATTTGGATGGCCATATTTCCAAAACTAATAGAGTTAGATCTACTTAATGTGGTAATTTTCTAAAGGTCTTTAAAAGATCTTTTAATAGTAATACTGATAATATACAGGATAGGACAAAAATGGATATTTTTTTTTATAAAAGCACCCTGTATATTATATCACCATTAAAAAGAACTTTAAAAGGACATTAAGAAAATAAAATATTAAGTACATCTAACTTTATTAGTTTCGGAATTATGGCCATCCAAATCAGGTATTTAGGTAATTTATAAAGTACCGCCATTTTGTAGTGGGTGAAGATATTGACTTTATATTCTAGGGCTATAAAGTATTCGTCAGGAGCTTTAAAATGATGTGCCACAAGACACCCCTTTCCATTAAATTTTTTTCTTAAGATGGCGGCCATCCGCCGTCTTGATTGTTTCAACTATTATTTTTACGTCAAAAAGTAATTTATATCCTTCCATTATTCGTACCCAAATTTCATAAAGAAAAAATTAAGGGTAGAAAAGTTAGCAGGGGGGACTATTTATGCCCACACTGTATTGTTTAAACATTTATAAAAACCCAATTTCAATAAATAATTTTTAAATTTATGTTTTTGCTGTGTATTTATTTAATTTATTTAAACTTAACTTTTTTATAGGGCTCCTAAAAAAGTACCTAATGATAAAGTTTTAATTATACATATAAAGTGGATACATCGTTAAGAAACAAGTATATACAGAGTACCTCAAGTTTGACTTTAATCTTAGAAATTATTAGAAATGAGGTTTAATAAAATGTATAAGTAATTATGATACATGGTTTATTTTAGGATTTGAAGATAATTTAAATTATATGTCCGTCCTTATAAATCCTACTTGATTATGATATAGTATTTTAATTCAAAGATACTGCTGTCTGGTATGAACACATGAAATTTCTTAAACAAGTTCTTTAAATATTTAAAGTTGCAATCTTGGTGAATATACAAAAGCAATTCCCTTCTTTAGTGGGAGGTCGTGCCATATGTGTATAGTTCTTGATATCTGATATATCAAAACTTTACATAAAAGTTTGACCCACCATAATGAAGTCTCTGTACAGGGTGTCAGTTTGTTGCAATTGCGGATATCTTGATTATGATTCCCAAGTTGAGATTTGCAGTTTTCTTGAGCCCAATAACTCTGCACTTTTTAATGAAACGAAATATGACTTTAAAATTTTTTATGGTCCTCTTAAGTTTTCGACATACTGGGCGTTTTTCTATATTTGAATTACCCCCTCATAATTTTCGATTATCTTGAAACCCTAAACTCTTAAATATCTTTAAAACTGCT
Organism: Listronotus bonariensis; assembly: GCA_014170235.1. Classification (NCBI taxonomy): domain Eukaryota; kingdom Metazoa; phylum Arthropoda; class Insecta; order Coleoptera; family Curculionidae; genus Listronotus; species Listronotus bonariensis. The sequence continues at coordinate 85,433 of JACEGR010004270.1, forward strand.
TTAAAAAATATATTTATCAAATTTGGTATCCGGAAGGTATCAGACATGAAGAATTTAATAGTAATATCGGCACCGTTGCCAGATTTTTCCCTGTTTTGTGCTACAAGTATCTTTTTCGTTTTTAAAATCGATTGTCCCCTTTATTTTCAGTGCAATAAATTGCGCATGCCAAATTTTAGAGTCACAAATTTTAAAATGCCATATTTACTTTTGCCGCTGAGATATGACAACACCACATTTTAGGTAAATAGTTTAGATACGCCTGAATATTTCTCCAAAACCACTTTAGCTGCGTCTATAAATTCCGGCGTTAAAGGGTTTTTAAGCAAGTAGAATTAAACAGTAATACCGTCATTGCTGCCAGATTTCAGTTTTGCGCTACACGTAATAATTCTGGGTATTTTAAATGGAATACCCCATTTATTTAAATTGCACAAAAGGAACGTACCAACTTTAGTAAGATTTCAAATTTTTTAAAAATTTTATCTTTACCAGTTAACATTGCCAACAATGCTGATATCACTGATCATATAGGCATGCCAAAAAAACCACAATATATAAAACTTTGTAAACATAACTTTAGTGGTTTTAAAGATATGTTAGCGCTAAATTACTTATTTCTAAAAGTGTTGTGCATTATATCTCGGCAACTAATGGAACAAATTTAAAAATGGAACTTACTAAATTTAATTCTCCCAATTCAATGCAATAAAAATAAATGGAGCATTCTTTAAAAAAAAATGAAATATATACGTGTAGCACAAAACTAGAAAATCTGGCAACAGTGTACCTATCACTATTTAATTAAATGTCCAAAATACTTTAGATACCAAATTGGGTTAATGTTGCTTTAGCAGTTTTAAAGATATTTAAAAGTTGCGGTACTTTTACCAACCCAGTATAGTTACTTCTTTAATTTAAACGACACGTGTGTCAATTCTTGAACTGCAGACGAACATAACCTTCCCTCATACACACACAAGCTTGTCGAAGTGCTAATCGTGGATTTCCAAAGAACTTAAGAAATAGAAGGCTTTTCTTTATCTGTATTAATAAATTTAGTTGAAACCACGTTAAGGGTAAATTTTAACTATAGAGAAGTTAAATTAAGGAGCACAGTGTTGCAATTTGGTCAGTTAGCTAATAAAACTGGGTATCTAGATTAAAAGTGTCGAAAATATTTACCATATTTACAGAAATATAGGGTTTTTGGTTTTGTGTCTTTGGCTAGAAGCAAAATCACTTTTGAAACAAGTTATTCAATTTCAGACAAAATATTTTGCATCATTGTCTAAAAACCTTAATAAAACAAAGAGTAATAAAGTGACAATACGTAAGTTCTTGAATATTTACACTTAAACTGCAGGCATAACAAATCCGACTTCGTACCTTTTGCTTCATGCCAGAATTTTTACGGAATCTATGATGACAACTACCAAAACACTTAGCACAAATTGTAGACTAATTCTTGTTGTATTTTTTTATTGAATTTATTCAAAAACTTGACTATTAATTGTCATGAACTCTTGTACTAGTTCAAAATTATGCCGTTGAGGGCTTTTTAACAATGTTGCAAGCCTAATTTTAAGTATCTATAGGGCCCATTTAGTTTTAATACCCGTCATAAACACCTTGCGTTACCGTGAGCTCCCCTCTTATTATAGTCAAGGCTATATTTAAATTAAAATAATAACCTAAAAATTTTTGACTCACCCTGTTGATTGGCAATTTTGATTTTTATTTACTTTACATGATTATACGAATGTAAAACTAATTTTTTTCTGTCCATTTTCATAAATAAAGCCATGGGAACTGGTTTTAATTTCAAATTTTGAAAATTATGTTGTTATGTATTATTTAAACATACATATTTTATAAACTTGCGTTTAAATGTATTTAAAAAATGGAGGTTGCCATAATACAGGATGTATCAAAAATTTTGAGGATTTTTTTTTATTTTTATTAAGACCCTTGACAATAATTTTTTAGACAACTCTGTAGCAATGGGATTGTTTAAATACTATATCTACTGTATAAGCAATATTTAAAGGTATATCGGCCAGTAAAGCAACAACAAAGGAAATACGATTAGTCATCCTATCCGAAATGTTTACATGCCAGCATTCTCGTAAGGCTCTGTCCTTTCCACACATTGCCTATGAACGACTTTATTTAGCTGATTCTGTATACTATTATGTTAAAAAGTTTAGGTTTGCAACTTAAATTGTTTGTTTGTTAGGGCTAATCTTTGGATATACTGAACCGATCATAAAAAATCCTTCACAATCAGCAAACTATACTATCCAGGGGTGCTATAGGCTATATTTAATTGTGATTAAACAAAAAGTTTAAAAAAAATATAATTGCCGCCCAACATAGTGGACACGGGTTGGCTAGTTTAATATAAAATAGTTTTTATTTGGAAAACAGATGGGTGCTGGTCGCTTCCTATTTAAATCTTAGACTCCAAGATGTCTTCGTACTGTCTTTTGTATTTTCATCGTAAAAATATCGGAAAGTTACGGTAGTTTCCTAAAAACTGTTTAAGGCCGAGTTTATATATCAGAATTTAATTTTAGTTTTAGTATTAACCTAACTAAAATTTAAATTTTTTGGTGGCATTAACCCAGCAAACACTATTTGCCGGCAATATACATTTTTCATATTGGCATTGATGGTAAAGCATCGGCAATTAGTTGCAATATTATGCCAACATCTTATACGCATTAAAAAGTCAACCCTAAATAAACACTTAATTGCCAATAGATTTTACATGCAGGCGAATTGCTGACAAGCATACAAAAATGGCGGCATACCAATCCTGATTAAATAAAGCATGCCTTTTTGTTGCAGGCAAATAAATATTGGATTTTTGAAGGCAAACCTTCAACGTATATTCATACTTTTCAAACCATATTATCAACATTGGTATTTAACTAACATTTAAACAATTTTTTGATCTATTTTATTTATAATGGCAGCTAAACAACATTATTTTATGTTTTTTTTTTACATAATTTAAAGAAAATGGCCTTTTCATAACATTTTATTGTTACAAATTATGCAAATAAAAACTAAGTCAAACAAAATGTTTATTATATATTTTTAAGAGAATAAAAATAAAATGATGGTAAAATTAGCTAGGGTAATTTCGACCGAAGGTGACAAATTCAAATTTCCCGCTTAGTCGAAATTGAAGATTTGACGATTTTGACAGATAAAGAAAAATTGCTTTTGTTTGACTGCTTAGTGCAATTGTTTTCTACGTGGTTTTCTAGCTTTTTAGTTTCCTTTTAAAGAAAACAGTTTTTTAATAGACATAATTAAGTGTATTCATTACCTCATTAGTGTGTGTTGTGTGATTAATTAGTGATGGCTAGTCGTGAAGGCGAGTTATTCAAGTAGACTGTTAGGAGCTGTAAACATTTTGTTTAAAACCTTTTAAGTTTGTAGTTACTTAAAAAATATTTGAAATTAGGGAGTTGCCTTATTAAAAGTTTTAAGGACATTTTAATAAAAAATATTATATATATTTAATAATTTTTTTTACATTTTACTACTTTAAATTATTTCTCCCTATGTTTTGGATCTGAAAATTGAGTGTAAGTGTCCCTTGAATACTTACTATTTTAAAGTGTTTTCTTTTAATTTACAATCTTTTTTTTATTACATACATTTAATTTTTATGGCTTATTGTTACTGTATAAAAATTTATATTATGTAATTTTTAAAATGATAAAGATTTCCTGCCTTTTTCATTATTAAAAGAAGATACCGGTTTTTACCTTTTATTGCACATAGGCAATTAATATTTTTCCCTATTTTAGTCTTAAGTTTTGGATTTTAAAGAATTTCAAGGTCGTTTCTTAAGACCAGAAAATTAAATTTGATTTATAAACACTTTAATTTAAATGTATGTTCTTAAATCTTGTGACTAATGCTTATACTAATACTAAAATTAAATTTTGATTTATAAGACCGGCCTAACAGAAAGCAATACATTATTGGATTAACTGGATTATTGGTAGGTATCCTAACTTGTTCGTTAATATTTACGTTCGGATCGAGCGCTTTTAGGATTAAAATTTCACTATAGAAACTTTAAAGAATTAAAGGAAACACCAATATTATTGATTTATTGTTATATTGAAGAACAGGTCAAATCAGATGCTAGGTACAGGGTTTTCATTTACACTTTGCCATCCACTTTTAACTATAACCACGAAGGAAAAAAACGTTTTTTTTTTATAAAAGTTCCATACTTTTTTATCTATAATTTTTTAAGCATCAAAGAGAAACAATACAAACAAATAAACATAAAAAGCTCTAATAAAAATGAAGAGGTTAAACTTTCTTTTTAATAGAACTTTTGTATATTATGTCA
>JACEGR010004271.1:0-89806 GCA_014170235.1 Listronotus bonariensis
TTCGAATCTTAGACTATTAGAAACCTAAACGTAATCCTTTGCCACTTAAAATTGGACCCTAGACACATTGGAAATCTGTGAGCAGATGTGTGACATTATAAAGCAATCCAAATACAAAGTATTTTTTTAATCTAATTTGATAATCAACAGAAAGGTATTATTGTAATTATAAGTACCTTCACCTGCTATCTAACTGATTTAAAGGTCTAGCATTCAGTACCCTTTTTGATGTAAAAGCAAATTACCTTAAAAATGTCTTTAAATTTTATGTGTGATAATTTAATCTGATTGTAATTAGTAGCGTTGGGCCATTAACGGAGATATACTGTTAATACTTATAGAGTATTTAAAACGTTTTAATATATTGTGTGCAAGTAAGTATTACTTTTAAAATATTTTCTTCCAAAAATTTAATATCAATCGTATTTCAATCAATTAGAATTGATTTTTAACCGACTTTAAGTAGAAAGACTAATTCGCCGGTATATTTTTTTGTGTGTATGTTACGCGATTACTCCGTTAATTGTGGACCGATTTTTAAAAATATGTTTTTATATGTCTTCTGGTGGAGCCATAAAAACCAAGTCAGGATCGCAAGAGAACAAGGTCTATTGTTTTCTTTCTGCCGTACGTTCTTTGTGCAGCAAAACTGCCTCTAGATGGTATATGCTTAAACGTCAAGGGTGCATTCGGAATTGATAACCTTTGGGTAAAATTTACCGTTTTCACCGAACGGAAAGAGGGACTGCATCAAAAAGCACAGGGACGTGTGGTTTGATTGATTGACATTGGGGGGTCATGTTTAGTTTTGGTTAGTTGACTTTTTTTGTAAATTCGGTTTATTAAAAAAGATTTAACTAACCAGAACTAATGTGACAGTTTTGCATGACCGTCTGTAACGTTTCAAACCAATTCAATTACACGTCCCTGTGCTTTTTACTGTAGTCTCTGAAAAAGGTACTGGCAGTGTTTTTAGTGTATGTTTACCGATTTAATAGTAATAATAAATTAGAAAGCAAAAAATAAATCAAAAAGCGAAAAATAAACACTTAAAAAAAAAATAAACCTACTTAAATAAAATAAATAAAACTCACTAAAAGGTGAAAATAATAAATGAAAAAGAACTTTAAAAAAATTTGCCAGGTAATAACATATGCGCTAAACTAATAAATGTTAATAACTAAATACGAAAAACGCTTTTTATAACATACTTTAATACCATATATTATTACCCACTTAATTTTTTTTTAAATTTATTATTAACTTTTTAGTGAGTTTTATTCATTTTTTGAAGTCAGTTTAATTTTTTTTAAGTGTTTATTGTTATAGTTTTTGCATTTTACCACTGTACACAACGACTTTTTTAGTATCTTATAATCTGATGGACCGACACTTCAACCAAATTTATTTTAATAATGGTTTTAATGTCCTCTTTATCAAAGATTAAATAAGATAAAATTAAAAATGCTATCGATTACAAAAGATTTATATTTTCACCTTCTAAAGGAGTTTTTTATTAAACAGATACTAGGACACTTACCGATACAGTAATGCACTTAGATATTAAAAAAAATTGTATTCTAAGGAAAAATTATTTTTTTGCGTATGTGACAAGCTCTCTCGACTTTCGATTTTACCGGAGATTACTGAAAACCAAAGACAATTGTAGTTCCACTATAGACACCAAGAACAATGCTAAATTTTTGGTCATCAGCTTGGACGCTCGCTACTTGGAATTTATAAAGCGGGTATCCATCGAGTACACACGTAAACAGTACGTAAAATTTGCCGCTTCATAAATTCAGCCAAGCCAGCGTCCAAACTAATGACCAAAAACTTAGCATTGTTCTGGGAGTCTATAGTGAAGCTACAATTGTCTCTGCTGAAAACTATGGTGTTTAAATACAACACCTATGTTTTTTGGATTCTACAGATTGGTTCTGTTTGTATTTAAATGATCTATTTCTTGAATTAGGTTTCATCAAAATGTATTCTTTAATTAAATATAAATTTTTATTTTGAGTGTCATGATCATCTTAAAATCAATGCACATACTTTACTCACTTTAGAAAAATAAGTACCTGTTATCTTTATCTTATTAATGAAAGGCCAAAATTTATTTAAATCCCAACATTGTCTAACACCCTATAAGAATTTTATTAACAAATGGTAATACTATTAGTATAAAAATTTATTATAAGAAAAGTACTTTTATTTTTAAAAATAAAGCAAAATTATATAAAAGAGGTGGTCTTATGTCCAATTTCAAAGTTCTAGTAAAAAAAATTTTATTATATTTTTGTTATTAATTTGCGTCTAACGATTACAGAAAATATTTAGCGATAGTAAGCAGGTGTTTAAAATACTGCTAATGCATAGTGTACTGGCACCAACTTTGTTTCTTCTTTACCTCAACTCCCTACCTCTCCCACAACCAATTCCATTCATAGTTTTGCTAACGATAGTGCGCTCAGTACTCCGGTTCTTAAATGAACCAGGCCAATCCTACCTTGGAAGGCAAACGCAGAGCGATGCAGATATCTATTTCACAAGACCTTAATTTAATTCTGGAAGAATCTTGTCCAATTTAATGAATCAAAAACACAATCGTGTCGAGGAAAAAGTCATCAAATAATCATCCTATACTTAAGTTCTTTTTTTTGTGGGCAAAGACATTTTTCTTGTGGTCGTCATTTGAGAATAACCTTAACAAGCATAAACAATATTTATAGTCACGATAGCGTCAAAAACGCGTTAAACTTTTCGAAAAAAAAATCTTTTTCAAAATTCCTTAAGGGACTATTATTCTGATATTTTAGGAACCCACAACCCTCAGCCTTCTTGATTTCATTTAAAAAGAGCTGCTCGTCTTAATAATAATCCTTTTTTTACAGAAAAGATTCCTTCTTTTGCCCGTCGTCGGTCTGTAGGGGATCTATCGCTTTTTAAAGGTACTTTCACGACTTCTGCTCCGAGAAACTGTCCAATGCACATTTGAGAGTGTATATTTGGAAATTAAAGTTTACTTTTAGTTAATCACCATTTGTTCCTATCATATCCTTAGCCCTGTACTTTTTTTTCTGGAACCCTATTAATAAAAGAAGATTATTTAGTTGTGATTGTTAACAGGGGCGGATCCAGAAGTTCATTTCAGGGAGGGGGGCGTAAATTAAAAATTCTTTTATGGTACACAAACCTAAATGTTGCTCAAATTAAACTAACTAAGAACTAACCAAAAAAGTTAACAAATGTTTAAAAAACAGTTGTACAATTCTGCATTTTAAAAAGTTCCAGAATTAAACTGGCCACTATCATGTGTTCTATAGGAATCACCGAGGGCGCGCGCCTCCTGCGCCCTCCCTCTGGATCCGCCCTGATTGTTAATTTCTGTGAAGTTCTTGTTTTATACTACTAGGCTCTTATTCCAACTATCTGGCTGCCTATGTAACGGAATCTTTGAGCCTAATTTTAACCAACTTCCAGCTATTCGATTTCTTTGAAACTTTGCACACGTATTAAGGACCCATGACAATGCAATAATCTGCAAACAGTATCCCTTTATCTTTTTTTAATCGCCAGGAAAAAAATTCCATTATATTATAAAAACAACACCTAGGATGCCATCTGTTGGAAAAATTTCAAACTTTGCTATTAAATGAAGAAGAAATTTTTAGTGGATTGCAAAATGTTGGCAACAGTCCAAACATTGCCTGGATTGCCATCTGTTGGCAAAATTTGAAACTTTGCTACTTAATGAAGAAGAAATTTTTAGTGAGTTGCAATCTTTTGCAAATTTTAAAATTTGCTACCATTGTCATTTCATAGGGGCTGGTTATTTTCTTTTTGCTGCTTAATTAAATAGTATGTTCTAATTTACTGTTATATTAAGAATTTTGTGCAATATAACGAACTAAAAAATGAAAAATAATTAATAGTTTAAAAAAACTAAAAAAACACGCTTTTATATGCAACCGAACTAAAAATTAAAAAATAATTTTTCATTAAAAAAAATATTTTCACTTCATAGTAAAAAGCGTGGGGTGCATTTTACTATTTTTTCATAACTTTTCCATCATAGATATTGGCAAATATAATAATTATAACATTTAATATATTAAGCACCCCACGCTTTTTACTATGAAGTGAAAATATTTTTAATGAAAAATTATTTTTTAATTTTTAGTTCGGTTGCATATAAAGCGTGTTTTTAGTTTTTTAAACTATTAATTATTACTATAGGTATAAATAACTGACTCATATACTGTACATTGTTTAAAAGCACTTAAAATGTACACAAAAATGCATTTAAGGTCAAACCCGTGCATGCTTAATTAAAATAAAAAAAAGTAATTTCGTATAATTATTTTAATTATTTAATAATTAATTTCCTTTGAGTACCTAGTTCTTATTTTGGTAAATGCCAACAGGATAAACGGATTTAGCAATGGCACCGCTTCGGCCCTGATGAAACGTCTGGCCACACATAACCGCACAAAGCCGCACCGGGCCAATATAACCCGCACCTTATTTAAGAAATGAACACACATCACCGACCCACGGTTGTACGTCACACCGCGTTAGCTACTACGCATTTTCAAACGGTTTTACTTAGCTTGACCTGTTTTTATATTTATTTCAATCAAATCGATCGACAGGCCGATCTGAAATTTGGTTCACACTTCTAATCTTATTAACAACACAACTTACATTCTTTATGATTGTAAATCCAAGATGGGCGCCAGATTGAAAATGGCGGATTATATATTACTTTACCACAACCTCAATATGGGTATCAAATGAAAAGGGGATTGATTGGTAGAATACAGCTCACTATGAACAAATTAAAATCCAAGATGACCGCCGCCACAAAATAGCGGATATATTAATATTATATATAATAATATTATAGAACAGTTTTATTACAATAAAAATATATATAAGCTGATGGTATCTTATTTGGTGGTGAACACGAGGTATTTCTCAAAGGCGGGAAATAGATGGGCGTGCCATGGGAACTGTCAGTACCTAGTGAAAGTGAAGGTTATACGTAACACCAGTAGCAGGTCTTGGTTTGACAGCCGACAGTTGATGCATTGCATCGATTGTAAATTTACTTTGTTATCTTTTTGGAATTTCTGGGAGCTACGAGCTCGATTATCCAGATTTTCCGCCAACGAAGCCCTGGAAAGCATAGTCCGGAAGGGGAGAGTGGTGGATTGGACCTGAAGGGACTAAAACCAAAAAATAAAAATAGAATAGAATAGAATAAATTTTATCTGATAAAATTCAGTCCGCAACTCTACCAAAATATAATAGTTTTTTAAGTATCTAAGTACGTGACTAAATTGGGTCCGCAGTTCTGACGTCACCGTTCATGTAACCGAACGGCTGCCGATCACAATCGTAAAATTTTTAGAGATAACAAATACTTTTGCTTTTTAAATGTATTTCTAAAATTGTGTAAAACAAAAGTGTACACCACAAATCATGAGAGAAAAATTACCAACCGCTAACAGCGTTTTATGTCGTTTAAACAATCTTTTTATTTTTTAATAAATAACAATACTGTCAATATGATGTGCAATAACTCTAATAGTATAGGAGATAGCAACGTTTTCTAAAAAGAATTTTAGGTCAGCTAATTTTTTTATATGTTGTTCTCTTTCCTCTTCTGGATATACCCTGGGATGTCTGGCTGGCGGTAGTGGTTGCGTTTATTAGTTTGCATCCTACCTGTACAGGTCATTTTAGGAAACCTAATTTTGAATTTCTTGTCTTTAGATAGGCTTACCAAACATGTTTTTTTAATTGCCAGACACTTTTATCATTGCTAATTATACAGTCGTCCCCCTTCTAACTTCTGAACCGTTCGGTATATTTTGATGCAACTTGGAACGATAATATATGACCAAGGTCTGCATTTTTTGACATATCAGTGGCCGCTCTAAATGTCAAGGTCACAGCTGGGCGCCAACGCAACCGCTACCGCCATCCAGACAGCCGAGGATCTACCCAAAAGAGGAGGAAGAACAACATATAAAAAATCAGCCAACCCAAAATTCTTGTTTTCTCGACGTTGCTACCTCGCGGACAAAATTATGAGTGCAGGCTGTATTTAAATAAGGCCGATATAAAAAAATACCCGATCCTAATAAGGCAATTTATAATAATTTTCTATTCATAAAGAAGTTTACTTAACAAATTGCAAGTAATTTATTTAGGAAATTACGTTTATTTGCTTCTAATTGATGTCCAAACTAAATGTTAACTTCGTTATTTACTTGGTTAGTTATCATAAATTAAATTTCAATTGGAGTTGGTCTCGCAGGCTGCACCGACATGACCTTTCTCAGAACTATTAAACCAATTAGTGTGTGAAGTCTTAAAATTCATCTCATTATCTATTTAAGAAAATATACAAAATACCTTCCAGTTTTCCAAAGGTACCGTTTTTTATCGTTTATCTGGCTATTTTTTAAACTATTATGGAAGAAACAGCCAGCGGGCACAAGATAATATACTGGGTTTGGTAAAAGTACGGCTAAATTACCCCTTCTCCCCTAAATATTTTTAAAAACGCTAAAGCTACATTTACCAAAGAAGGTGGGTAAAGATCAGCCTTTTTTGCCCATCATAGTCACGAAAATTTAAAGTTCCTATTAAAATTATATATAATTTATTATATCTATAAGAAGTTTAAGAATTTCTATTTATATTTTTTGTAGTATAAAAGATAAATAGCTAGTTACCTAAAAAGGCCATCAAACTTGGTATATTTGTGGAAATTTTATTATTTTGGGATTGATTTTTTTTTAAATTTTCTACTAAAAAAATCTGTCAAGCACTCGACGCACCAAATCAATCAAGTTTGATGGCTGTTTTATGTGACTTGCTTAATTTTGATAAGAACTTTTAATTTTCGCGATTATGTTTGGCGAAACAGGGCTGATCTTTACCCACCTCGTTTGTATCTAAGGCTGTTTTTACAGTTTAAAAGTTTTCATGCATGAAATTTTTTCTTGCTGCAATTTTTAATCTGCGCACGCGAATTTTTCTCTTTTAAAAAATTGCTGCAAAGTGCGCGTGTTCAAATCGAAAAATTGCAGAGATCAAACTTTCACGCAAGAAATATTTCAAACTGTAAGAAAAGCTTTAGATGTTTTGGGTATGGAGTTGAAAGTGAATCGTGATATCGGCACTGTTGCCGATTTTTGTGCAGGCCTGTCGTTTTCGTTTTTTCAAATGGAATGTACTCGTTTTTTGCTGCATTAAATTAAACGAGTCACATTTAGTAAGTATCTAAATTTTCAAAATTCCATCTCTATTAGTTGCTTGGATATGACCTACTACACTTTTAGCAAAAAGTACGTGCGCCTAAATATCTTTAAAACCGCTAAAACTCTGTTCATTAAATTTGGTATTTGGGATTTTTTAAACATGCCTAATAAAACATTGATATCAGCACTGAACTTTTTAAAACTTAAAATTTTATTAAAATTGCAATTAAAATAAGTATTTGAAATAATAAAAATATTAATGGTAAAGCAAAATTCGGAAATCTGGCAACAATGGCCATATCACTGCCCAGTTTCCCTTACCAAAAATTTAGTGTTGTCATATCTCAGCAACTGGTAAAAATAAAATTTTACAAATTTGTAAACTTATTAAATTAGGCAAGTCCAATATATTGCAATAAAAATAAAGGGCACATTGGATTAGAAAAATAATAATAATAATAAATACTTGCACAAATCTGGGAAATCTGGCAACTATGGCGATATCACTGCTAAATTCTTCATTCTTTTAGATGATAAATTTTGTAAATGCATCTTAAGCGGTTTAAAAGATACTTAGGAGTTTCAGTATGTTTTACTAACCCACTATGACGACCTAGTTTTAAAGTCTACAATCTCCATTTATCCTATTTAATTCAAAAATAAAATAGATGTCCCCCCAATAGCTTTATTTTTTTACCGCTGAACTTAAATACATTTTGTTTTTTCCATAACTACATCTATAACAGTGTTTAAACTTAAGAAAAAAACGCATAACATCATATTAATGTTTAGGTTCATTGTTCATTTTTTATTAAACATAACATAGCATTCTAATTTTTGGAATTGTTGCCTTTGAAACTAGCTTCCTTATTAATTACTTCGCCGGGGTATATACGGTCATGCAAACCTGAAACGCTTTTGCATAAAAGCAAATGTCAAGTAAAGCTTTTGATACACACGGTTGAGATGTACCTGTCAGTTCAGCGTCAGTTTTCGCAGCTGGTGGTGTGATCAACTTGAACATAGGCATAATTCAATGAAATATTTTTTTTATTTTTGTCAGTGTATTCATTACTTTTAACTTTCCAAAAGCATGGATAACCTTGGTACATATCTATAAAATCACTTAATACATCTTTCTGGCGCCAAAAAGCCATTTTGGTAACTGAAAACCAACAATATAACCCCGTAAACGACGTTCCTAAACTGAAACGTTAACTGACGTGTCCTACACATGCACAAGTTTGCACGACGCGCGCCACGAAAAATCAAACTCTGACATCGAGTCGCATGCCAAACCAGATGTGGCAGTTTTTTAATACACACGGTCAAATTTGCGCGCGAGCTTTGGCTTTTTGACAGATGTAAAAGTTTTGCATGACTGTGTATACCCCGGTTATAACTTTGTAAAACTATAGACGTCATGTCAGCTGGATGAATTTAATTAACTTTTCGTGTGTTAAAGACTACCAGGTAGAAATTAGATTAAGAATGCCTAGATTTACACATTGGGGATAGGATGATGCTTGTTTTATAAGGCTAAAGAGAGCATTTTTTGTAAAAAATGAAGTTAGATGGTTTTACAATTAAGGTGACAATATTTGTGTTGAATTTTTCTTAATTTGCAATGATTTTTACCATATTTTTCTTTAAACAACCAAACACTTAAAATACAAAATATAGTGATATAAATAAGTGAATAATAAATTTATTATTCTTGTTTGCAGGTCTGAATGATTCTGTAGCAGTCCTTTTAAATAGTGATGGCTGGAGATCAATTTAAAATCACTCTGCCATCTGTTGAATCGGAAGAACAAGAATGTGTTGTCTATAACGCAAAAACTGGAGCTGTCTATTCGCCTCCGGGCTGTAAAGAACTTGAATCTCTAAATAATGCCTCCGTTCTAAGGTAAGTTGTAAGTCACTCTAACAATTTTAAACTTCAGCTAAGCATAACTTTAAGTCGAAAGAATCATTTCCTTTATCGCCGCAATTATCGTTGCTATAAACAATTGACACCACATTTGCTTTTTACTGTACGGTCACTCAAGTAGGAGAGAAACAGATGTGGAACGCTGCCAAACACGAAAATTGTGCCTCTTTGTCCCTCGTTCCGCGCTCTCGTTTGCACTTCAAGCCTTAAATGGAACGCGGTTACGCCCCATGGGTCAGGTTTTTGGTGCGTGCAGCCGGGTCCATTAAATTATAAGACGTTGTCACGTTAAAAGTTCTGCATGGTCCAAAACCTTAAAAGCAACCATCAGATATCAAATTGTATCAGTCATCTACGAGGATTGACCAAAAATGTAATTTTGGCTTAAGAGTGAAGTACCTGTATTTTTGCTAATATTAAAAATTGTTATATAAAGAGATGATGTTTAAAATTAAAAATTACTTCTTAATATACAATTTTGCGAGCAAAAAAATATATATATTTTTGATTTTTTTCTGCGATAGAAGGGAAAATTTAGGTTTGTACATTAATGCACTACATTTCATGATTATAAATGTTATCGGACAGTTTTAAATAAACTTGTGTAATTTATTGGTATTGAAACAAAAAAATGTACAATGCACTAATGTACAAATTTAAATTTTCTTTACTTTTACAGAAAATATTTTTTTTGGAAATAAACAAAATTTCATATTTGGAAGTAATTTTTAATTCTAAACATTTATATACATATATATATATATATATATATATATATATATATATATATATATATATATATATATAACAATTTGCGATATTAGCAAAAATTACATTTTCGGCCAAACCTCGTAAATGACTGACACAATTTTATTTCTGATCATTGTATTTAAGGTTTTGGACCATGCAGAACTTTTATAAAGAATAACTTTTTCTCGTAAAATTAATAATAAAAAGTTTTCCATATGACGCCAATTTACGTAAACACACTGTATCACCATATGCATACTTGAAGATTTGAAAGCGATATTATTTTTCATACAAGAAAATATCAAGCTGGATAGTGATTTTTGTGACCCTTTATAACACAACATCGAGATTAGCAAAACCGGATAACAGAATGTGCTCGGTTTTTGTAAACACATAAAATTTTATATACTTTAAGGAAAAAAATAATTGTTTATATTTATAGTGCAACAGCAAAAGGTGCAGTTACACGGGTCTTCGATGGTCTGTACTGTTCGGCTTCTTGTCGGCCGAAGCCAATCAGAGGTTTTTTCAAAATCACCGACCGTGCAACATACCGGTCTCCAATGGTCTCCAACGGTCTCTTGATTGGTCCTTCGTAGTCTTCAGTCTTCCATCGCGTTTCGGTAAACATTTCGAGATTAAAGGCTTGTCTGTTCTAGCACTAGCCTAAATATTTTTTATTTTCTGAAAGAGTAGTACAGGGTATTACAGAATTATGTTAAGAAAATTTTATTCTATATCGGAAAATATGAAAAAAATATATATAAACATGTAGATTATTTACACGTATACAGGGTGATTATTACTCTAGAGGTACGCAAAAATTTTGACATTTTTTGTTAAGGACAAATGGTGACTAATATGGTAAAAAAACTGAAGTAACATGTTTTTCTTAGGGATAAAATTATTAATTTTAATAAAATATACATATCTAATGGTGCCGGAAAGATACTATCAAAATATAAAACTATCGTTACCAATTTGGCGCCCGAGCAGGGACTATTTTTTAAGCCATGCATTGCTCAAGCGCGCAATTAAAAAGTAAGTTATATCGCTTTTCTGACAAAACGTCGTAAATTACAAATTTGACTTTTAACTAATTACGACATCCGTGTATCTGGGAAATGCCGTCCAAATTTTAAATTTGACCTTAAATCTAGTTAAATAGAAGAGAGCTCAAAAAATGGCTCTTCGTAGAAATCGTACTGCGCGTGCACGAACTAAAATTTGACAAGATGCCTCTTTTCCGAATAATTTGGGGTAGCTCTCACCGAATTTATGGGTAAAAACTTTGAGTACCGTATATTTTGACCGTTATAGTAAAATTTTTGAATTTAAACTGTAAAACGAATAAATTTAGGTCTATATTTGTTCGATACACAGTTATTTTTAAAAATCCGTACTGCCTGCGCATGCGCAAACCTAAAAATTGTCCCATACCTTGGTTTTGACTAAAACGATTAAGTAAAGTCCAAAACCGGTAATATTTATAGATTTTGTAATATTATTGACCATAGATCTATTCCAATTTGTTTATTTATACACGAATATAATTAATAAAAACGCGCTGGTACCGTTACAAATTTGGTATAGTATGCTTACATTTTTTAAGATATTAAAGAAACACATATCAAAAATGCAGTGTTTTCCTAAAACTCTTTAAAATTTCATTTATGGTAATTTAGTATACAGGGTGTTTCATTTTAAAAAGAAACAGGTTTGTGTTATTACTTTTAAAACAGTCAATGACAAAATTCCTAAAACTTTGCCACTTGCATTTTATTTCTATCTTTAATAACAAGAAAGGTATAAGTGCCTTCCCAAATTGACAAAATGTGATAAACACTCTGTATATCCAAAACGAATTAAGATAGCTATGACTTAGTTCCACCCCTAAGTTTGTTTCGTAAAATAAAACAGAATGTGCCAACAGAATTATTTTAGCTCTTTTTATTGTAAAAAAAAATATACATTTAATTAAAAATAAATTTTTATTTTATTTTTCATTACATTTTGCAAAAACAAAGCACTATTTATTATGCAGAAAGAAGCAGCAACAATAATTTGTTCTCTTTTCTCCTTGCTGCAACGGGACACTAAGTCAACCCGCTGGTTTTTAAAATATTTATATCTCTAGTAAACCACGCATTGTTTTTACACTACCGCAGATCATCGAAGACCACCAAAGACCCGTGTAACCGCACCTTTAGGTTTGCAGCTGTAGATGAAGAGAAAGAGAGGCGATTTCTTCACTGATCCTACTGATGACCATTTATTAACACTTTGATAATAATTGCCAGTTAAAGAGACACAATTTTGTAAACCTGTAAATTAGAGTATACAAAAGTTTTCGAAAAAATAGTTAAATATATGTGGAATATGTTGCACTAAATTTAAAAATCACATATATTATTGTCCAACATTTTTTTTTGTTTTAAAAACAATGACCCCCGTTTCAGACTAAGCCGGATTCGCCGGACAGAGTGATAAAACATTGTATGGAGCCTTTGGGTTAGCCGATTTTCCGGACTCTTAACGTGTGAAAGGTCTCATAAGACTCCATACATTTTCCTAGCGTCGGACTGTCACTGCTTTTTACATTGCGGGAGCCGGGAGCCAGGAGCCGGGCGACGGACGATGCTAGCGAAGTATATGGAGTCTTATCAGACCTTTTACACGTTAAGAATCGGGAAAGTAGGCAAACTCAAAAGCGTTATACATTTTTTATCACTCTGTTCGGCGAATCAGGCTTAAGACATAAGTTTATATACTTGCAAAATGCGATTTGCTAATCGTGTTTTGATTGGTCAATTTTCTAAGGACTTTGAAATGTTTCGTTAGAAATTGACCAATCAGAATTGTGCAGTTCGCAAATCGCATTTCTCAAGTATATGAACTAAGCTTTCGTGTGGAATAAGTGTAACAGTCGTTTTTTTATGTTGTTCGGGTTTCTTTTAAAACATATCTTGCAACCCTAATTGATATTATATTTATTTATGAACCAGCTCTTAAAAGCAAATATGCGTACATATTAAGCCGCGTCCAGACTTGCACCAATTTGCCGTGCCGCTCTACGCCGCCAGGACTGCGAAAGCCAATAGCTCTAGAAACATTTGCCATTAAATTTCCAATATATGTTGGAAAAGGTAATGCAAGTTTATTTCTAACTTTTATAAACCTATGTCCCCAAACAAAGCTGATATGATATTTACCTTGTGTGCATCGGCACATTAAAATATGTGTTAACTATATTAAGCTGTAACTTTCTATCAAAAATGTCTGTATGTGCTCAAAAATATTTGGCACAAACTCAGTTAAAAAACCAAATTTTACTTACATAATAGTCTATGAAAAAAAAATGTTCTCTACACTTATTACCAATCTATACTGTTTTAAAATATAGCATGTTTTTTTATTTAATAATTAAGGTGGTAGAGGAGCTTTCCTCGCCTGAGGAGGTACCACCCCACTCACCCTTTAAAGGACCCGTGAAGTCTTAACGGACGTTTCGGGTTCTGGGTGTGTGAGTCAGTTTTCCTTCTTCCTTCTTTTTCTTTTCTTTTTTCCTTTTAACCCCCCAAACTATGTACAAATGATGGCGGCACACCCGGAAGTAAAATGTTCCGGAGGTAAAATACCCCTCCATTCGGATCTCCGGGCGAGGGTGCATCCGGGAGGCCTTCATCGAGAAGTTTAATTTCTTTTGCAAACATATGTGGGCTTAACACCAATATAAACTCCGTTCACCATCACCTTCAGTCATCTAAGCCCCACATACTGTTTCTAACGGAAACACAAATAAGTTCTAAATCTTCAACCAGCCACCTTCTCTTTCCAGGCTACGAACTTATTTCGTCTTTTCGCCCACATGGTGGCGTATGTGCTTACGTCCGCAACGATCTGGCTTGTGCTCGAGTTTCCAATCTTGAATCGGGTAGGCCCGATATCCTTTAGCTCAAACTTTCCCTTAGGTCTTCAACTAAATTTATCTGCTGTTTGTACCGGTCCCCATCTAATAATTCCTATGTCGAATTCTTTGACTTTCTTTCAACAAAGATCGATAGCATAATTTCTCAGTTTCCATCGGCTGAAGTAATCGTGCTTGGCGACTTCAATGTCCATAATAAGGATTGGCTGGGCTCTTCAAAAACTGACCCCCAAGGCAGAGCAGCCGAAATCTTCGCAGTCAGTAACTCTCTTACCAACCTTATTATGGAACCCACCTACTTTCCTAGAGTCCCAAATCATAGTTCAAATCCCCTAGATCTCTTTCTTACTACCAACCCCGAACTCTATCAAACATCTGTCACAGCTCCCCTAGGTCGCTCAGATCATGGCTTAGTTACTATATCTTACCCTGCACATCCCGAGGTAAATGAATACATGCCACCACGCACCGTATGGCGACTACAACTCAGCCGACTGGGATGGCCTAAGGGACTTCTTCGCCACTTACCCCTGGAATTCCATCTGCTTTTCTTCTCGTGATCCTTCTGAAATTTGCAATCAACTAACTGAATCAATTCAATTGGGCATTGAAACCTATATTCCACACACCATCAAGAATCCCAAACAATCCAATAACAAACCCTGGTTTTCCAAATCTTGTGATAAAGCTAGAATTTTAAAAGTTCAGGCTCACAAGAAGTTTCTACAGGATCCTAGTCCAGAAAACCGACAGGCCAGAATTGAAGCAATAAACTACTACAATCAAACAATTTCTGAAGCCAAAGACTGCTTTGACAATCGTATTTAAAACAAAGTTCTTTCTTGCTCAAATGGCAGCAAATCTTTCTGGTCCTTTGCAGAAAAACATAAGTAGGAATTTTTGTACCAGTTCTTTTCCACCACTAACTTTGGAAGATGAAATTATTTCTACCGCTAAAGGAAAGGCAGAACTATTTGCCAAACAATTTGCTGCCAATTCAACCCTTGACCCTCCCGTAAATCATCCAATTCCAGCGGTTACCCCAGTTCCTCATAAAATGTCCGATATTATTTTTAAGGTGAAACACATTAGGCGTATCCTTCTTACCTTAACACCAAGAAATCGTCTGGGCTGGATGGCATACCAGCAATCGTTTTAAAAAATGTGCTCCAGAACTTGCACCAATCTTAACTCGGTTCTTTCGAATTTCTTAAGACACAGGTATCTTTCGGAGAGCTGGAAAGCTGCACTTGTTCAACCTATTCTCAAGAAAGGATCTAAATCTCTTCCATCTAACTATAGACCAATTTCAATTCTCTCAGTTCTTTGTAAAGTAATGGAAAAATTTATTAATTCACAAATTCTTAAGTACTTAAAAAAACACAAAATTTTGCATGACAGGCAGTATGGATTTCGCCACAAAAGATCTACAGCAGATCTTCTTTCCTTCGTATCACACTGCTGAAATAAGTCTCTTGAGTTTCTAGGTGAGTCCCAGATCGTTGCTCTTGATATATCCAAAGCTTTTGACCAGGTCTGGCATGCCGCACTTCTTAATAAACTTCCTCCTATGGTCTTTCAACTAAACTCTTGTGCTTGGCTCTCCTAGTTATCTATCTGATCGTCGTATATCAGTTGTGTGGACGGCCATTCTTCAAGCTTTCACAAAGTAAATGCTGGAGTCCCTCAGGGCTCAGTTCTGGCTACCAACATTGTTTCTTCTTCACATCAACGACCTTCTCTCGTCCACAACTAATTCCATTCATAGTTTCGCCGACGATAGTACCCTTCACTCCAGTTTTCAGGTTTCTAAACCCATCACTAAACCTGACTTGGAAAACAAACGCAGAGCGATGCAGATATCTCTTTCGCAGGATCTTAATTTAATATTGGAATTGGGGCGCCAAAAATCTCGTCCATTTTAATGCATCAAAACACAATCATGTTCCTTGTCGCGAAAAAGTCATCAAATACTCATCCTCTACTTATGAGCGGCCAAGTTTACAGAAGGCAAGACACCTTCAATCTTGTTGGGCGTCACATTTGAAAGTAACCTTAACTGGCATAAACACATTGTATCTATAGCCACGGCAGCTTCAAAAAGCTTGGATTTCTCTTTCGAGGCAAAAAGTATTTCTCCACTTCTAATTTATACACTTTATATGTGTCCCAAATCCGACCTCCCTTGGAATATTGTTCTCATATCTGGGGCATGGCGTCCCCCACAACCCTAAGCATTCTTGATTCTATTCAAAGAAGAGCTATTCGTCTCATTAATGATCCTTCACTTACAGAGAAGGCTTCCCTCTCTTGCCCATCGTCGGGCTGTGGGGGATTTATCGCTTTTATAGGTACTTCCATGGCTTCTGCTCGAAGAATTGTCCAGTATAGTTTCCTCCACTCACGGTTCCCACCAGAGAAGCTCGTGGTGCCGCGCGTATGCATCCCCTATGCGGTCCAGCTGAGACAGGCTTCGAACTTCCCAGTTTATTTTCGTTCTTTTATCCCTAGAGTTTTCTAGAATCGTGGAACCCTGCTGCCCGCGGAGGTCTTTCCTTTCCCCCAAATCTTCAGTGTATTTAAGTCCCGTGTCAACAAAAGGCTCCCTCTTACCTCGCTTAGCAGCCACCGGTACGTTAGTATTTTAGGCTTTTAGCCTTCGTGAGAGATTTGTGTCCAAAGATAAAAAAATAAACTAACATATGCAATTACCTTTTTACCTATATTAAGAATAAGTGGCCAGAGCATTGTTTTTTTAACAGACTTACCATGTAAGTAATAATTTGGTTTTTTTAACTGTGTTCGTGAGAATTTAAAAGAGACATAATGAAGATTTGGTTTTTGTGTGTTATGCTATGGGTAATAAATTGAAAACAAAAGCTGCTTTGGGCACTTAGATCACATTTCTGAGCAGAAGTCTCACAGCTTGATATTGTTATAACACATATTTCTAATGTGCCGGAGCAGTCGAAGGCACACAAGGTACAAATATCCATCTTTGTTTGGGCACATAGGTTGATAAAGAGTGGAAATTAACACAGTGCATTGCCTTTTCCCAACCACTACGGTCCTTATTGGAAATTGGAGTGTGCAATTGTTTCTAGAGCTAATGGGTTCCGCAGTCATAGCGCAATGCAGGACAAAAGTTATCTTTCCGATTTTTGACATAAAAATCAAAAATACCTATAAAGTGTTATACATCATTTTAAAGGGAAAAAACGTTCTTTAAAAATGTGCAAAAAAGCAAAATGGCCGCCATAAGAAAAACGAAAGTTGATAATGGTATCTCAAAACCGAAACGTCAGAAATTAAAATCTGAATACAGAAATGCATTGCTCTTAAAAGTTGCCCTAATAATGTTTTTACAGATTCAAAAACATTGAAATTAAAAACTACAGTACTTTTCTAAAATGCACATTTTCAGTTTTTATTCAAAATAACTCAAAAACCAAACAAGACTACAGCCGTCATCAAAACGGTATTAGAATTAATCATTGAATTACTTGCTTTCCCCATTTAACCATATCTTTTATCTCTTATAGTTTCAATATCCCAATACATTTCCCTACCAATTTTGGACACACTAGTAGCGGATCCAAAAATACCAAAATATACAGGGTGTTCCATTTAAAATTTCAAAGTTGATGCTACTTTTTGGTATAAGCGGCAACGCTGCATCGTTAAAAATATTTTAGATCGCGAGATCACAAGACATTGCCGATTTTCAAAAAAATCTAATGTCGCGTTCTCTGTAAACGTCCAATGTACCATCGACCGTGAGACACCTGTATAATAATGGATGCATTCACACTATTTTACATATAAACTATTGTTTACGCACTTCTTTAAAGTACTTTGGATATTTTTAAATTGCTGTAATTATTTTAAAACGTTGATTCATTAATTGTACTTATTTCAGTACGTCTGTACTAAACAAACAAAGTAATTTTTGTTTCAACGTACTGACAGTTATTTGCTAATGTGACTTAGGACTAATTAGAATCATTATAGATTATTAAGCAAGTTCAAGGTTGACTGTACTGAAAAACATTTATTAACCGGTAAATGATATCATTCTTTAATTCAAAAAATTAAACTAGTTTAAACTTATAGAACAATAATATTAACTTGTAAAATTGTTCTTTGTTTTATTGTCGGAACAAATGTTCCAAGCTTATCTGTTTTTATTTAAATGTACAGGGTTTTAATTTAAAATGAAGAGGGTTGTAAGTAGAGACCTGATTATATTTGTCTTTACATATTTAAGCCATTCTTATCGCTAATAGCATATTTTCTGTTAAATAAATGCATATTACCACTAAATTTTTAATATATTTTGAGTGCAGCACATTCACCAGCCGCGCGGTACAAGATTAATTAAAATAAGATATACCTTTTTTGTAGACACCGTACACTGCGATAGTGTCGGTCCGTCACCGGCTTTGCGTTTCCGGCTAGTGTGAAACGAGACTTAGTGTTATAAAGAATGTTTCTTCTAGTTTATTTGTTTTCTGGGTATATACATTTAAACAAAATATTATTTGGTTTTTCTCCGGAATAAAGATATTTAATAAGTATTTTAAGAAACCTTAACTTTACGGAAAACGTATTCTTTATAAAAAGTTATGCGTGGTGCCAATATTGAAAATGTTTAGAAAGAAAAGATGTTTAATAAAAATAGCATTCAAATATGCAAATTGCTTTATTTAATTTATGCTTTCTTTACATATTACATTTCGAAATAAGTATACACTAATGTGCAAACTTAAATTTTTATCGTTAACGCACAAAATATTTTTAAAAATTCATGAAAATGAACAACTTTGCATATTTGAATGTTATTTTTATTCCTAAATATCTTTTCTTTATAAACATTTTCTATATTATGAAAAAAAGTACTTACTTCATAAGCAAAATTTATATTTTTTGAGATTTTTTTCGCCCTTTCAGGGTCATCCCACCCAGGCCCGACGACCGCCCCCTTCTAGGTACACCGTACGATTATCGACTGGAAAATATTGCGGCTGCGTCATTGAGTCGTATTTTAGTAATTTCAATGTTTGTACTTAACCTAACATTTCACTCATTTCAGTTTTTATTGTGCGTCTATCAGTATTCTGTGGTTTTATTTTTCAATACTCATTTCACATTTCACGGATTATTTTATTATGACTTGCACTTCATATTAATTATATTAACATTATAGTTCACCTAGTAGGTTTGTTTTTAGTTTTTATATTTTATTTTTTATAAAAAACAAGAAGTTTATTTAATGACATATTTTATTACATAATTTCAATACCTTCTAGGAAGGTAATAATTACGACAACCTCTCTAAAAAAAAATTAATATTAAATAAAATATGTTTATTCGCACACAGAAAAGGAATACTAATTCATCATCCACTTTTTTTCATCTTTCACGTTTGTTTTTTTGTCCTTCATTCATACTGTTATGTAAGTTAGGTTCGTATATTAATATAATAATATTATTTATTTATTTATTTATTTGTATGAAGTATACAGGATTCCCCCATTTTTACAATGACTATTATAATAATTGCATTTTAAATTTTAGTTCATGCAGAACTTTTTATAAAGAGTAACTTTTTTCATAAAATTAATAGTAGACACGCTGTATATTATAAATTCTGCTCTTGCTATAATATAATAAAAAATTAGATTACTTTAAAATAAATAAAATAATAATGAATTACTTAATATAAAATAATTATTTTTATTTATACTTTGGCCACTATAAATTGATATTGTAGTAAGTAACTCCGGTTACTTTAGTTTTAAACCAATAAAATACATTTTTTATTGAGGTAACTAGGGTTACTGAGTTTTTAAACCAATGAAAAACATTTTTGTTCAGGTGTTTTTCTCAATTTATAGTGAACAGGGTACAGGTTATATAAAAAAATTAAAAAACTACGCTGATAAAATTATAAAAATAATTATTACTTATTTTGTAGTCATAAAAATGCATCATTTAATAATAATTTTAAAAGCGAAACATGCTATTATTAAATCATTAGTGTTAGTTTTTAAATGTTTGTTAGTGTTTTAATCTTTGTCCTTTTTAATTCTGGGTAATAGGTTTCAATTTAAATTAATATAGCTTTTCGCAGTAATAGCAATAAGCAATACTTTTATAGTGAGATAATATTATCTTATTATAGACATACATTATTGTTTAATATGGTGGCGTATTTTGAAAATCACGAAAAGCTCAGTCTCTTTTGCAAATACTCTCTAAAAGGTCTGTACAAAATGCTACCATAGACTTCTTGGGCCAAAATACAACGATCTAACGCAATTTATGGATGGGTCCACATTTATTTTATTCTGAAAGCAGTACCGCCAAGTACACCAAAAATGATAAAGTAAACAAACCTTTTCGAAGGTACATAGCGTTAACAGAGCCTGATTTCATATTTTTTAGATAAATACAAAAAACACTGCTAAAACACGTGTTCCGTACTTAAAAAACATCCTCTTATTTCACCTCTGTCTTGCCATAAAACCGGTGGCACGTGGCGTGGAACTAGAAACTAGTCGGGTTGAATATTTTTTGCTGCAATACATTATTGTTCACAAAAGGGTTTATTTACTTTATTATTTTTTGTGTACTACCACCCATCTATACCTAAGTCAAAAAGTTGATTGTTTGCGAGATACAGGTTGTCAAAGTTTTTATTGTATTTCAGGTGTTTTTGAATGTTTTATTAATTATTAGTTTTTTTTTACAAAATTCGGTATAAGGGTTTTCCTAAAGTACGGAATCGAAAGCTACTCATATTTTTGCTGTTAAATGTAGAGGGAGCCACCTGCAGTCCTTGGCGTTTGTTTAGAGTGTCATTACTTTTTTTGCCTCGGTTGTTATGATTCCAGTAAATAATTTTTATTTTCCCATATTGTTTGCACAAAAGGTATATTTGATAAATATCGCTACGAGCAACCGATTCTAAGGTATTTTAGATTAAACGTTTTATTTCACATAAAAACATTTCCTTCTCATTTCTTTATACTCTATTTAGGTCATCCGGACTTCTCTAAAAGGTCTGTACAAATAGTTACTACAGTTTTCTTACGTCAAAATACAACATTCTAACCCAACCTGTCTTAATTAAAAAGTTGAACGTATGCGAAAAACGGGGTGTCCAAGTAAAAAAAAATAAATGGGAAAATTGACGCCCTGTATCTTGCAAACCAGCAACCTTTTGACTAAGGTAAATTGCATTGGATTCTTGTATTTTGCTTTAAAAAATTTGTGGTAGCATTTTGTACAGACCTTTTGGAGATTACCTGGTGGCCTAGATAAGGCACGGTTTAATGCAGTGGTAAATGCAAAATGTTTAATCTGAAATATCTCAAAAACGGTTGCTCGTAGTGATTTCTATGAAGAATACCTTTTTTTGTGCAAATAATACGAAAGAATAAAAATTCTATACTAATATTATAATATACCGAGGCAAAAAAATGGTATGACACTTTGAACCTAAGCAAAGGATTAATTTCTCACTCTGAAAAACGTTTTAATGCTGAATTTTGTCCAAAAATGTCTTAATAAATACAATATTTAAAAATAATTAAAATAAAAACTTTGACACCCTCTATCTCGCAAACGATTAACTTTTCCACTAAGGAAAGTAACGTTAGATCGTTGTATTTTGGTCTAAGGTATTTGTGGTAGCATTTTGTAAAGACCTTTTAGAGACACCCTATGTGGGTCTAATACCAATCAAAACACGTTTCATCACGGTAAGTCATCTAAGCACCACATACTTTTTTAACAGAAACTTAAATACCTTTTAAAACTTTAACCGACCACCTTCTTTTCTTCTCATTTTGAGTTCTTTGACGGCCTTCCAATAAAGATTATTGGTATTATTTTCAGTTTTCACTGGCAGAAGGAATCCTTTTAAAGATTTGAATGGTCATAATAGGGATTTATTATACTCTCCAAAAATTAACCTTAACAGAGCAGCCGGGACCTTTGCAGTCAGTAATGCTGTTACAAACCTTAATATGGAATCCACTAACTTTTCTCTCCTCAATTATAGTTTAAACTCCTTAGATCTCTTTCTTACTTTGGACTCCGAAATCTACAAAGCATCTGATTCTGTTTCTCTTGGTTGCTCAGATCATGTTTTGGTTATTGTATCTTACTCTGCACATCCTCAAGTAAATGAATGTATGCCACCACAAACTGTAACCCTTGGGGTACCATCTGTTTTTCTTCCAAGCTAAAGACTTCTTTATTAATCCAATAATACATAAATGATAGTACAGATAATTCTTTTATAAACACCGATGCGCTGTTGCCAGTGAAAAACAGTCTTAGGTAAAAATAGTAGTTGGGGGAAAACAATCATACTTTTTCTACCTTTTGTAATTATTTTATCCAAAAGTCTTTCTCTATTGTAGTAATTCTTTACATATTTTAAAGAAAACTCTACGTTGTTACTGGTATCATAAATAGGAATTAGTATAAAATTATTAATGTTTAGTAAAGCATTTTACCTCCTCCTTTAATACGCCTTTGTTTTAAAATAGTTTTATTTAGCTTTCTCAGTTTATTTACTTAATAGCCGACCCGTGCCTTCTTCATTGGGCGTTAATTACTTTTTTTTCTGAACTTTTTGTTCAATCATAATAAAATATAGCCTATACCATTCCTGAATAGTGTAGCTTTCTGAATGTGAAAGAATCAGAATCAGTATTTCCGAAAATAAGTCCTTACAAACCAACAATCAAAGTTACAAATGTTACCTCTTTATTTATAATATTAGTTTAAATAAATAGCGAAGAAAAAATCTACTAAAATTAAGGTAATTTTTTTGCTTTTTTTAAATATTTTTATAAAAAAATAAACAAATCTGGGCCACCTGTGCTTATCGTAGTTACAAACTTAACCTCTTTATAATAATAGTATAGATTGATATACATGATGTCATTATTTTTAAACATTGTGCCAAAAATTGTAAATGTTACACTCACAAAACCATTAGGTCCATGGACATATTTTGGATATCGGATTGGGCGGCTTTTGTAACTGTAACTGTAAGCCTTACGTTTTTTGGCACTATGTTTAAAAATTGCATGTAAAACATTATAGTAAACTTATCCGATAAAAATGTGACGCATTTGCCTAGTCCGACACTCAAAAAGTTTTGACAGACATTGACAGGCTGGATTAAAGCGCCACTTCCATATATTGCGGTATGTATATTCGGGGTAAACAATTCACATTTAAAGACGAAATATTGTCACTTTAAGTCGCCTGGAGCTATCCTGATTTCTTCCCTAAAGACAAAAAATCTTTAAAAAATGACCGAAAAAATAGTTGTTTCTGAAAAACCAAAAAATATAAGTTATCACACCTAAAGACAAAATATTGTCTCCTTAAATCGCCTGGAGCTATCCTGTTTTCTTTCCCAAGGACAAAAATATTTAAAAAATTACCAAAAATGTTTTTTTCTGAAAAAATATACCTTTTTTTTAACGGAATATGGAAGGTATTTGCAAATTACATTTAAAGACTAAATATTGCCCCTTAAGTCGCATGGAGCTATCCCGATTTCTTCCCTAAAGTCAAAAATCTTTAAAATTACTGAAAAATCATTTTTTCTAAAAAACAGAAAAAATATACCTTTTTGTTAACCGGAATATGAAAAGTAATTACGAATCCCATCTAAAGAGAAAATATTGTCCCTTTAAGTCGCCTGGAGCTATCCCGATCTCTTCCCTAAAGTCAAAAATTATTAAAAATGACCAAAAAATAATTTTTTCTAAAAACAGGAAAAATATACCTTTTTTTAAACCGGAATATGAAAGGTAATTACAAATCACATCTAAAGACAAAATATTGTCCCTTTAAGTCGCCTGGAGCTATTACGATTTTTTCTCTAAAGTCAAAAATTTTTTAAAATGACCAAAAAATATTTTTCTAAAAACAGGAAAAATATACCTTTTTTAAACAGGAATATGAAAGGTAATTACAAATAACATCTAAAGACAAAATATTGTCCCTTTAAGTCGCCTGGAACTATCCCGATTTCTTCCCTAAAGTTAAAGATCTTGAAAAATGACAGAAAAATCATAATTCATCGTAAGCGACATTCGTCAATTTTACTGAGAATGATTTTTCTTTTTATTGAGTTATTTTTAAAACAAAGTTGTTTTTTTTTGTATATACATTATTGCACGGCTTTATTTCAGGTCTTGGTTTTGTAAAATAACGCGATGGGAAGAAAAATCGTTTTCCTTTAAATTCGCGAATGTCGCTTACGAAGTTTTTTTTGTCAAAAATCGATCGATATGTCCAACTCTTTGGCGATCACTGTATTTCTTGGGAACGTTTCATAGGTCACGTTGGGACAATGATAACTTTTGATCAGGATGTCAAAACTAGAAAATATCAAATTTTTAGCCAATTTGACTGGGACCCAAAATCCAGAGGCTTGGTGCGGGGTCCTTTCGAAATATAAACTTTTAAAATTTGCAGTATATTTCACATGTACAGCTTAAAAAAGTTAATTGTTTACAAACCGGACGCACAGGGGATTTTATTGAAATTTGATATTGGCCGGTTTGTTTTTGGGCCGCTTGGATCACGAGTCTAAAAAAAACAGTCAGCTCACACTTTTCGCTCTATGGACACTGTTTCAGGTTCTAATGATGATAGCCATCGGTAAACCTGAAAAGTTTTCAGTTTATGGATATCAATACAAGACCTGATATCCATCAGTGTACCTTGTTTGTCTATAGTCATTTTTTTTGGTAAACAATCTTCAATTAAGGCTATGAAATCCAGTTTACCTTATGTTTGCAGATAGTCCATTTGTTGCAAACAATTTTTAATTAAGGCTAAATTGGTACTCAATGTTTGATTTCCACCTTATGAAAAACACATTTTTCTATTTATCTTACACTTACTTCCTTAAAATTGTAAAAGCTTTACACTCAGTCATTTTCAATTACAGTAGCCATGTCACCGCCACGGCTTACTGTGTTTAAAATGACTAATTAGGTCCCACTAGCATCAGATATACTCTTTACAGCTTTATTAATTTTTAACCTTTAAAACGTAAGTAAGGAGGCGTCCCTAAATTACGTAAGGCATTTAGGGGGGAGGGGCCGACTTGAATCTCACCTAATCTCACCGTGGGGAAGGGGGTCTCTGCAAATATCACGTAATTTTTCTTCCTCTAGAAACAGAAAAAGTTAACGAGATTTGGGCAGGTTTACCTAATGTATCTTGTGATGCAGTGTCACTTTTTGGGTCAATGGCTTTTTTTTAAATATCTAGTAAGATTGGGCGATGGGGAGGGGGTAGGTGGAAGCAAATCTCACCAGGGGGAACGGAGGGGGTCTAAAATGGAAAAACCGCCTCACGTAATTTATGGACGCTCCCTAACTAATTCTATGTTGTGCCGACGCCTCAAGACTTACATTGTCGTACTACTTTTTGGGAACGGCCTTAAGCAATAAAGTTAGCCGATATTTCATTTTACACATATTTCCTTGGACTAATACACTAATTCATCAAAGAGAGAGAGAGAGAGAGAAGAATTAGATATTTCAAGTAGTTTATAAATATAATTTTTTGGGTTTATATACCTATTTATTTAAGGGAAAATAAAAACATTTAAAGGTCCACGCCACTAGTTTATCACCAACAATATTTTCTAGTAAAAAAGTTTAAAAAGATAAAATCGATTTCGTATTTTTCTGAAAGTAAGTAAAGTATGAGGAGTGATTTTAGAATGATCATGGCACTCTAGATATGAAATTGAAATTTAATTTTAAAATAAAATTTGACCAAAATTTGTATTAAAAATATTATATTTCGACTAAAACGGATCTAAAGAATCCAAAAAACAAAAAATACACAGGGTGTCCCATTTAAAAATCAAAAGTTCCATTAATTTCCGGTGAGACCGGAACTCGTAATAGCCTATCGTATACACTTAAAAATGTCTTTTTGTTAGTCTAACAACCCTACCAAATTTGATCAGTATCGATAAAGAAATAAAAAATGGCAGCCGGAAAGTGATCTCGTGGGCACCCGGTATATCTGTATTTTGAAGGTTTTAAGGACATTAGTTTTTTTGTAAATTGGGAAAAAACTTGTCATTGGCTGTTTTTGTTAAACATTCAAAATAAAATCTGACATTTCTTGCATGATATTTATGTCAGACAGACAATTCTGGCTAATGTAAACGGCCAAAAATTTATGTCTGAATTTTTTTATTGTTTTCATTTCTGTCTGACATAAATATCATGCAATAAATGTCAGATGTAAACCTACCATAACATTTTATTAAAGTTAAAAACACGTCAAAAGAACCATTTTATATTATTCACACTTGTCACTATTTTATTCCTCATCCAAATCGATGTCATTGTTAGCTTCAGCAACTTGATTTTTTTATAAAATGTCACACTACTTGATTTTTTGAGGAAGGCTGACAGAGCTAAGACATTTTTTATTTTTACACTGTTAACACAGGTGTTGTTACTACAGTTTTAGCTCTAAGCTTTGAAAAACTTTGGTTTTGTTGTGAATTGGAAAAAAGACTTAACATTGGTTGTTTTTGCGAAACTAAGCGATATTCCAGTCGCATTATTTGGCTTACTATGGCAGTTCTCGCTACAATAGTTTGTCAGAATATGATAACGGAATTTTTAAATAGGGTGGTGTGAACAGCACAAAATAGGAAAAATGACATTGGTTGTTTTTGCAAAAAACACTTTTATTGGTAAAATGAAAGATATTTATCTTAGGGTAGTTCGTGTCAAAGGCAGAAAACTAAAATTTAAAAGAATATTATTTAAAACCAATTTGGTGTGAAATTTTTCTTACCGAATACCACACGTAATTAAATTATTTCAGGTATTTTTTTTGCCACGAATATATTAGGAAAATTTCTCTTGCCTGCGGCTCGGGATAATTTTCAAAATATTCGTAGCCTTGAAACAAATTTCCGGAAATTAATTAAGCACTAGTGGTATTACAAGTGATAATTTAACACATAGGAAAGTAAAGTTATTTAAAACTGATTTTTGCTTTTCAGTGGTTCCCAAACAAACCTTTGCAATGGTTCCTCCGCTGTCACAATCACCAAATCGGGTACCTTACGAAAGGTACCAAACAGTAACTCAAAGAAACCCAACATTAACTTGACGCATCTTTCGAAAAGACCGCCTGTAGATATTCAGTTCATAGGTAAGAATATTTTATAATTATAACAAATGTCTATGTCATGTTGTAAAAGTGTAAAAATATGCATAAAATGTCTTTTCATAAAAATAATATTTATATAGTGTGTCCTAGCATGGGTGTTACAAGAGGACAAATGGACCAAGAATTTTTGAATTTTAAAACTGATATGTTAAATGTATTAAAAAAAATATAACAAAAAAACGGTACAAGATAAAAACTGGAAGAGTTTTTCAGAAAAACTGATCACCTAATAAAGGGAACTGTCGAAGCATTTTTTTGGAACAGAATTGAAGAAAGGTTAAATACAGAGTTTGGCAAAAAATGCTGACGTTTCAAAAACACGAGGTGACGGACGTAATTAAATGTCTGTTGCGGGATTTTGTTTTTGTTGAAATGCAATTTTGCTCGCAGATCGGTGGTCCGTGGTCAGAACCCCATTGCTTTCGAGTTTGGTTGAATAAATAGAAAAGAGTTATTTACGTTTTTGTTTTTAAATAAGAATTAAAAAAAAAAAAAAAAAAAAAGATTTGACTACTAGAACTAACCACGATGCCCCCTTTTGGTATTCTGGATTTATAAAGTGTGTGTGTTGGGTAATTTAATTCAGAAATTTAAAAAAAAAAAGGATTTAACCAACCAAAATTAACAGCATATTACCTTTACTCTGTAATAATAACAGAAGTATTGTGCATTAGCATTAAGACTGATTTAAGAGTTTTACACATGGGTTTTATTCCAGTAAATACTATTAAAAATGCGAAATAAATTAGGCCATAAAATAGTTTAATGCAATTAAATTAAATAAAGGGTTCTCTTACCTGGGCCACACTCCGGTCGGGCGGGCGATGCCCAACTCTGCACACCAAGCAGGTAAATGGAATAATTATAGCAAGGGTACTCTGTTCTACATAGCCCAACTCGGCACAGAAATTATTTGCATCTAGGTATGTCTAATAAAACTTTTTATTTTTAATTCCTTAATTAAACCCAAGACTAATATACAACTTACGAATGGTTAGTTCTGGTAAGCAACGCCTTTTTTTATTCCTTAATTAAACCCAAGACTAATACACACTTACAGAATGGTTAGTTCTGGTAAGCAACGCCTTTTTTATTCCTTAATTAAACCCAAGACTTGCAATACATTGACAACTCATACAACGCAAATATACACTTTATATACATATTATGTCTTTTATTTACCTGTAGTTTTTGTTTGCTGAGTTGGGTCATTATAAATGGTCCGACAAGGTGTCATAAAATTAACTCTAATAAAGTGTGCCGAGATGGTGACACTAAAGTGTGCCGAGATGGTGACACCCGCCAGCCACCTGTACCTGCCGGACGCAAATGGACCATAATATTTTTAGACCCGGGACGCAACTTGGTTATATTTATGACCACGGGACGCAAGTGACCGACGGGGTATCATCAGAAAAAAGGATGCGTGGTCCATTTATATAACCGGATCTTGTACTAAAAGGTGAAAACTGACAAAAACTTTGCTATATCTATTAGAAGGCAACATTGCAGCATACTTTTGAAACTGTTATTGCAAAGAAGTTGAATTTTAGCATTTTCCATTTTCTAGGTTATACTAATTATCTAGATATCCTATAGAATCCTTTTGCTATTAAAATTCAAAAAAGATATATGAAATTTGTTTGTTTATTTAGGGTTAAAAATGTGACGTTGAGAAATATTAAAATAAAGATAAAATTATGTTTCTACTTTTCTAAGAAACTTAGAAATAAATTAATGTTTTGGTTAGCAAAATACTGCTTTTGACGAGGAAAAGTATCACGTCGCGCACTTTCTAGAAAAATAACTTTTTCCACCATCTTGGTAGCGCGATATCTCTATAAGGGTTGACATTGACTCCCATATTTTTACAGCAAACCATTTTTTATTTTAAAAAGAAATCGCCTTCTTAAGTTTTTTTCATTTGTTTTGAATCACCCTCTATATTGAAGTATTTAAATATTGTTGGGTTTAATTTTTTAGAAGTAAAGCCTTTAATAATGTTTTTATGTAACTGTGCAATGCAGTGGTAGTGGTTGAATCACAATTCGTAGAATAATAAACTAATTAAATGGTCATTAAAACGTTTTGCCAGTATGATTTCAACAGTATCCATAATAGTCTAAGATCTAGCAACTACCTTAACTAACCTGCGAGATGTCAAGCTACAATTTTGTGTATGGATTATTTATTTAAAGTAAAATAAAAATTCAATGCGTGACAGGATTAACGCTCTCTAAATATGGTGAATAATGATTCAGTAGTAAAAGAAGAATTACGGACTTCCGTTGTCTATATTAAATTTATCCACACAACGTTTCGGGCAGTACTTTCTCTCTTCGTTTTCAAGTGTAAACTATGAATACACTTAAAATTTAAAAACGAACAGACCAGAACTTTTTTATTGTAATTAAAAAAATATATGTAAAAGTTAAAGCACGGCTTCAAACTGTATTAGCAGTAGTTAGTTAGTTTTTTAAAAGTACAAGGATATGTCATAGAATTAAAAACTGTATAAGAGTAAAGTACCCTTATTTGAAAAATATACAGGTTGTCCGCTAATTAATGGTATACAGAAGAACCACAGATTTCTTGTGCCAAAATATTAAGATTTAACCAAATATACCAATATCCAAAAGTTGATAAAAAGGAAGATACAGGGTGTCAAAAACATTTTTTTTTCGATAATTTTTGATGCGTTTTGAATATTTTAATAAAACTCAGTATTTAAGGGTTTTTTGACAGGTGCTATTCAGATCTGATATTTATTTTTATGTGTAAACTAGAGGGGTCTAGATACACTAATAAATTAAATCTCTCTAAAACGTCCCAACTTTTTTGCGCTACTCTGTATATCACATCATCAAAGTAAACCCCTCTATGTTTTCTACACAAAAAAAGGTATTCCTTGTAAAAATGGCTTCGAGCAACCGTTTTTAAGATATTTGCATTTAAGTGGTTTAGTGCAACCAAAAAGTATTTAGAAGAATACATTATTATCATTCGTTTATTATAAGGCAGTTGTAGTTATGACTAATAGCCTTTTTTAAAGGCATTTTTTAATTGAACTTAACCACTTAATGCGGATATCTTGAAAACGGTTGCTCTAAGCTCAACTCAACTCAACAATTCGCTTTATTAATTAATATAAATTTACATAACATGTCCATTTACAATACATATATAGTTTCTTTTATTCTTTGTGCAGGATGCGAGAACTAACCAGAAGAAACACATCAGCCAGTGGCTTAAGCCAATATTTGCTCTAGTGGTAAATAGAAAATGTATTTATTTTGGACTTTTGAGCGTTTCCCGGGGTGCCCATTCAAACGCTATAAGCAATTTTGGTTTGCCTAAGTAGGCTTGAAGATAAAGTTGTGTTAATAAATAATGTAATATTTGTTATTTATTGTTTTCGCAGGAAAAAGAATTCCCAAAAAGTTGCTCTAAGCCATTCTCACAAGGTATACCTTTTTTGGGTAGAAAGCAAAGGAGAGTTTACTGGTTTACTTAGATGGTACATACAGAGTAGCACAAAAAGTTGGGACGTTTTAGAGAAATTTAAATATTGTTTTCAGTCCCATCTAGTTTACACGTAAAAATAAATTTCAGATCTGAATAGCTTTTTTCAAAAAATTCCTAAAATCCGAGTCCAAAATTTGACACCCTATTTGATTAATTCTTAATATTTTGGCATAAGGAATCTGTGGTTTTTCTGTGTACCATTAATTAGCGGACAACGGTCACCCTGTAGGTTATCCCTAAATATCAATAATTCTTTAAATTTTCAGGGTCTATTTTCCAATCTTACTTCACAGTGCCGAATGCGTAATAAACGTAATATTGCAGAAAGATCCGGATGCGAGATTACATGGACGTCGAGCGCGGAACTAGGTATTCGAATTGGAGAATCGCCGTCCTGATCAAATAATCTTTTCAGATATTAGTCCTAAAATTGGCCAGCATTTTTACATATTTTTCAAAACACGTTTTTACCAGTACAAAATATTAAAAAATTTTAAGAAAGCAAAGGAAGTAAGTAATGAAGTAGACAGTCTAAATATTTTAATAAAAGATAACAGTGGCGTGAAATAAAAAAGTTTCAGGGATAAAAGGGTCAGAAACCGAAAAAAGTGACACACTATAAAAATGAAAATGCTTTATTATATTTATTTTTTGCGTAATAGTCGCCGTAAATTGTACGTCAAAGTTAAGTTTTAATATCTTTAGAAATATACATTGCGCGTAACAAAAAACACAAAAAATATTAATTACAAAAACCGACACTAACTTTAAATCAACTGCTATTTGGGGAGCCTCAGTGCAAAACGTAGTTTTTGATAAAAAAATTTAAAATAGTATCTCAAAATTTTTACTGTAAAAGATAAGGATCCACAAGCATGGAATCTCAGTAATCTTCTGAATACAGTGATGGCAAATTATTTACAAATCATAAGCATTTGTTTGAAGAGCCTATAAAAATAACTTTTTAAAAAATAGAAAAAATGCAATTTTCTTTTTAATTAAAAGAAATTAAAATATGACATGTGATACATCGTTGAATTTGTAATAAAAAAGTGGGATCAGATACAGGGGTGTACTTTTTTTTCGAGCCATATAAAAAAATAAAAGTTAATGATGGTTTCTTGAAAACGAAACGTCGGGTATAAACTCTAAAAATACCATCATGTAGTAGCTAAAAAGTGCCAATGAAAAAGTGTTATTAGTTTTTTATATCTCATCAAATAAAGTCAGAAAAAAATAAAATCGATATAGTCAATTTTTGCCAAATATCTCAAGGATTTTTAAACGGCATGTAAATAAGCATTAAAAAACACAACTTTTCCTAATTTAACCTAAGCTGTATCTCCAATAGGTACTGAGACTCCCATGCTTAGGATCCTTATCTTGGACACACTGTATAATAAAAATAAAAACTTTTCTATCATGAATAGAAGAATTGCAGTAAAAATTATTGATCTTCAAAATTTTGTTGTATTAAAAACTGCGTTTTGCGCTCGTCAAAAAAACTGAACAAGCCGCAATTTAAGTTTCTCCAATATTACATTTTACAAAAAAAAACATCAGAGCACCTATAAATTGAATGTAATACATTCTCTCCTAAGGTGGAATACTTTGTTATGGAGGTAGTCATGAACAAAAAAAATATTTAAATTAAATAATAATTCAGTAATAAAATGAATGTGTTTAAGGCCTGATAAAAAAGATCGGGGTTATGTTATAACCCTCTCCTCTCTAGTATACAGAGTAATTCCTAACCTATACGCATAAACTTGGGAAATTATTGCTAAGGACAAAAGTGACCAGTAAAAAAAGTTAG
The DNA here is from genome assembly GCA_014170235.1 of Listronotus bonariensis. Lineage (NCBI taxonomy): Eukaryota > Metazoa > Arthropoda > Insecta > Coleoptera > Curculionidae > Listronotus > Listronotus bonariensis. Next base: position 32,484 of record JACEGR010004271.1, read on the forward strand.
TTAAATATTTTAACTTAGAAAGATATTCAATTATTATAAATAGAAAATGAAAATATTTTACTAACTTTTTTTTATTATAAGTCAATGTTGGTTCTGCAATAATTTCCTAAATTTATGCATATAGGTTAAGAATCACCCTGTTTAGAAATCAACTCTGGATTTGTACTTTTGTACCTTCCAGCTCAGTCAAAGTGGTTGCCAGCTCTTTGACTATAAATTTATACAAACATAAAAGCAACTAAAAACATGTTTTTAACGAATGACATAGTTTCTCATGCAGCTATCCTCCTTTAAATAAAAAAGAATAAATTTTTGCGCTAATTTTACATCTGCTTTAAGGTTCTTGCTATTATGTAAAATTGTTTTTTTATAATTGCTTTAATGGACTTTGGATTTTTATGTTTTGTTGACATAAATGCTACTTCATTCTATGGATGTTTTAGTGCTTGAGAGGTGTTAAACATCTAATAAACCTTCTCTCACGGTACTCTGCTACTTAGGCATAAGCCTTCCTGGGTATCACAAAGATTTAAAAAAAAAAGAAGGAAAACGGCACCTGTAGACACAAAAACAAACTACTGAGGGAGTTTTATTATTCCAATTTACAAGGCGGGAGATATCTGTAACTATAGAAAATTGCTAAGCGATTAGAAATTCTAAAGCTTTTGGATTCTTTAATTTATGATCAACTAGTTTGGTCATGTAAGACCATTTAGTCAATAATGGTCCGGATTTGTTAGGGACCGTTCAACTACATCTAATTTGGTTCTCTTTTTAAATGGCATCTTGAATGCCTTGAGAATTTCTGCCAGGCGTTCACATATAACTATCTATCCATCTATCTATCCATGAATGTAACGGAATCTTTGAGCCTAATTTTAACCAACTTCCAGCTATTCGATTTCTTTGAAACTTTGCACGTATTAAGGACCCATGACAATGCAATAATCTGCAAACAGTATCCCGTTATCCTGGTTTGGATCGCCAGGAAAAAAATCCATTATATTATTATAACCACTGCTTGATACCACCAAGTGTCATCTGTCACCTGTACGTCCCAGTGGTACCAACCACCGGCCATTTCAAGAGTTCGATCTGAATCGATTTTACTCAAATTTTATATTAGGTTATTTTCAGAAAGTCCATCTGAAAAACTTTGCTACTCTTGACAAAATGGCGAAAAAAATTTTTAGTGGGTTGCCATCTGTTGGCAACATTCAAACTTTTATACATACATAAATGCATATCGAACTAAAAAATGAAAAATAAATAATAGTTTAAAAAACTAAAAAAACACGCTTTTATATGCAACCGAACTAAAAATTAGAAAATAATTTTTCATTAAAAAAAATATTGTCACTTCATAGTAAAAAGCGTGGGGTGCATTTTACTATTTTTCATAACTTTTCCATCATAGATATTGGCAAATATAATAATTATAACATTTAATATATTAAGCACCCCACGCTTTTTTTACTATGAAGTGACAATATTTTTTTAATGAAAAATTATTTTCTAATTTTTAGCCTTAAATAAAAACGAAACAATTGCGGCAGGCAGCAAACCGTTGACGCAAACACTTGAGCCATCCCTATTATAGTTGGGACCAGATTTTATTCATTTTGAAAGGGTTGCCGCAAAGTTTCTTATGTAAACAAATCCTTTGTGAACAATGATTTATTGCATCAATAAATAATGCACTCGACGCGTTCATAATTCTTTACGGCACGTGTCAGCTTTTATAGCAGGACAGAGACGAAATAGGATGATGTTTTCTAAGTACATGATACACGTTTTAGCAGTGTTATTTTTTATTTATCCGAAAAATATGTAATCAGGCTCTGTCAGAGGCTTTGTGCTTTCGAAAAGGTTTGTTTATTTTATCATTTTTTGTGCACCGCGTTGCTCGTAATCATACCTTTAAATCGCCCTATTTTGACGTCGGAACACAACATTTTCTAGACCTATTTGCAAGAGAGATTGTAAGTGCATTAAATTACGAAAGTTGGTATTTTATAATTAGGTTTATGTTTATAATTTGGCTTTTTTTATGTTACTATGCAAACTACATGTACTTTTATTACAGTATTAGGTTTTTGTTACGTTGAATAATAAATAATGCTACATTAATGTAATTGTTTTGCAATTAAAATGTACTTTCAATTAAATACCAATTAACTGTATCAGAAAATATATGCATACATAAATGCAATTAAAAAACATGATCTAAATATACAGGCTGTTTTTTAAAATTGAGTAAACCTTAGGCCGAGTTCATAAACCAGAATTTAATTTAAGTATTAGTAATAGTATCTAACTTAAATTTAGATTTTTTTTTGCAATAATTAGCTACATTTAACAAAAAATAAGTAATAAAAATTGAATAAAAAGGAGTTACCAGTTTTAACCGTTTATTGCAACACATAAGCAATTAATATTTTTTTCCGATTTTAGTCTTTAGTTTTGGATTTTAGAGAATTTTGAGGTTGTTTCTTAAGACCAGAAAATTAAATTTGATTTATTAAAACTTTAATTTAAATGTATGTTCTTGAATCGTGTGACTAATGCTAATACTAATACTATAATTAAATTTTGATTTATAAATCCGGCCTTTAAAAAAAGTCACTTTTCGTAAGTTAATTGATTTAATAATATTCCACTAATTTTTTAGTTTTTACAAACATTTTAGTCCCTGAGCCATCAATGAAGTGGACTTTATGATAACAACACTTTTTAGGGAGGTTCATTTTGATGAGTGTACCACGAATACTCATATCGCCATATATATAACCGGCGCTTTAATTCTTACGCCACGTCATTTTTGAGCCTTTAGGGTTTGTGATAAAAACACTCTTATTTTTATTTTAACGAAAATATTGTGTATTATAACCTCTATACGGACGCTATCGTCCGAAAAAAGTGACGCGTTCGCCCAGTCCTACTCATGAAACATGTCAGTTTTAAGCCTTGTGGTTTTGTGACAGTAACACTTATCATTTTTGACACAATATTTAAACATCGCATGTTAAAATATTGTGGTAAACTTTTCCGACAAAAAAGTGACGCGTTGGCCCAGTCCGACATCCCAAACATGTCAATTTTAAGCCTTATGGTTTCGTGACCATAACTTGTCGTAACCACTTTCTAAAATCATTTTTGCCTGTTTCCGACAAAAATATGGACGGTCCAACAAGTTATCGGGTCAATTTAAGCATACAAATATGGGTCAAATAACGCAATTTCCGACAAAGCCAAATTTTTGTAGAGACAACTAAACCTTGGGTTATCCTTACCAATAAAGTGCCAAAAGTGCCCATCGTTCCCATGTGTGGTTTGACACTTATTCAAGGTCAAAGGTCAATGTTTTAGGTTTATGTGATTTGAAAAACCGTTAGTTTTATCAAAAATATCGCGGACACAAGTTGTAGATTTCAGAATTCTTTATAAAAATGGTTTCTGTTGATTTTTGACCTACCATTTCCCAGATATTGCGCTTATTAGAAACCCGATCTACATGATAGGCGCACATTGCACATATTTCCACACAGTACTCGGCACGTTGTTTTTTTAACGTGTTTTCCCCGTAGGCCTAGTCTATGGACCTTATTTTTAAGATCAAAACCTATTTACAGAATATGAAAATTATTAATATAGATGGGCCCATATTTAATTCATTCTGAAAGCGATGCCGCCAAGTACACAAAAAATGATAAAGTAAACAAACCTTTTCAGAATGCACATAGCCTCGGACGGAGCCTGATTACCATATATTTTAGATAAATAATAAAAAATACATTGCTAAAACACGTATCATCTACTTACAAAACATTCTCTTATTTCGCCTCTGCCTACTATAAAACCGGTGACACGTGGCGTGGTACTTGAAACTCGTCGGGTTAAATATTTTTTGCTGCAATAAATCATTGTTTACAAAAGGGTTTCTTTACTTTATCATTTTTGTGTACTTGGCGGCATCGCTTTCAGAATGAATTAAATGTTGGACCCATCTTTCATAGTCCCAGAGATAGTGAACCGCTTCGAGTAAAGTTTTGCAATTTGTATAGTGATGAGTCATAGCAGCTACTAAGTAAAAACACTGACAAGCATCAGCCCTGCACATCATCACCCTAGTATATTTTTAAAAGTTAAAAAAATATATATAAAATTGGTGCTGTAAGCTTGAAATTTTTCTAGAATTTTGTTGGTAAGTCTCAGGAAAAAAGATATAAAAATCATTTTATAGAGAATTTTAAGATCTACAACTTTAGACTAGTACTTTTACGATAAAATAAAGCGTTTTCAAGAAAAATTTAAAAAACCTAAAATTTTGACATTTGACCCCGTTTCTCTAGCTTTTGCGTCACTTGTTTTTGTCGGACAAGTGTTCCATGGTGTTTTACATGTAATTTTTAAACGGTTATGCCAAAAATGGTAAGTGTTATAGTCACGAAACCATAAGGCTTAAAATTGACATCTTTGGGATGTGGGACTGGGAGAACGCGTCACTTTTTTGTCCGGACAAGTTTACCACAAGTTTTAGCATGTGATGTTTAAACATTGTGCCAAAAATGGTAAGGGTTACTGTCACAAAACCATAAGGCTTAAAACTGACATGTTTCGGGTGTCGGACTGGGCGAACGCGTCAACTTTTTTGTCGGACGATAGCGTCCGTATAGAGTTATAATACACAATCTTTTCGTTAAAATCAAAAATAAGAGTGTCTCTATTACAAACCCTAAGGCTCAAAAATGACATGTTTGAGGGGGCGTAAGGATTAAAGCGCCGGTTCCATATATGGCGATATGAGTATTCGTGGTAGACTTGTCAAAAGGAATCCCCCTAAATAGGTTTTAAAAGTGTTGTTATCATGAAGTCCACTTCATTGTTGGCCCCAAGGACTATTTGACATTTTGTATAAATTTTTGTTTTTTTAAATATTAAAGTCTTATCTCTCCTCCAGAACTCAGAAGCATGCACCATGGTTGCAGAGATATTTACTATTGGTTAAATCGAAAGTCGCCGCTGAAATAATACAAAAACGGTACTTTATGGGCATACTTGGTATCAGAGTTGGGTGGAATACTGAAATTGTGTATTCAAATACGAATCTTGAATCTTTTATATGCAACCGAACTAAAAATTAAAAAATAATTTTTCATTAAAAAAAATATTTTCACTTCATAGTAAAAAGCGTGGGGTGCTTAATATATTAAATGTTATAATTATTATATTTGTCAATATCTATGATGGAAAAGTTATGAAAAAATAGTAAAATGCACCCCACGCTTTTACTATGAAGTGAAAATATTTTTTAATGAAAAATTATTTTTTTAATTTTTAGTTCGGTTGCATATAAAAGCGTGTTTTTTTAGTTTTTTTAAACTATTAATTATTTTTTCATTTTTAGTTCGTTATATCATTTAAAATATTACCTTTTAAACTAAAAAGAAATTTACCATAAATGTTTTTTCTAAATATGAGTTTACTTTAGTTTACTTACCTTAAGTGATATTTTAATGTAGTTTGCTAATCTCCATTTCCAGTCTTTGTCCTAATCTAACATTCGGTACAAGTAGGTACCTAACTACTCAATAAAGGCCTTCTTTTAGAAAGTATAAATGGAAGATGGTATAAAAGTTATATGCAATTACGAACCTTTTGGTTATAGGTTATGTGATTTAGGAACTATTTTGCTTACGAATGATTATTCTGGCTGCGGAGGACCATGTTAATTATTTATTTGCTTCTTGTATTTCAATTAAAGTGTATACTTTGTTTTTAATAGCTTAGTTAACTGATTTTTTCAACTTTAATTTCACATTAAAGGAATTTTAGGTTATGTTATGACTGAATGACTGTGAATTTTGTCAGATGTCAGTTGGTAATACATATTTCTGTTTTTATGACCGCCTGTTTTAAACAACTCACTAAAAAAATTTCTTCTTCATTAAGTAGCAAAGTTTGAAATTTTGCCAACAGATGGCAATCCAGGCAATGTTTGGACCGTTGCCAACATATTGCAACCCACTAAAAAATTTCTTCTTCATTTAATAGCAAAGTTTGAAATGTTGCCAACAGATGGCAACCTAGGTGTTGTTTTTATAATATAATGGAATTTTTTTATCCTGACTGATCTAATCAGGATAACGGGATACTGTTTGCAGATTATTGCATTGTCATGGGTCCTTAATACGTGTGCAAAGTTTCAAAGAAATCGAATAGCTGGAAGTTGGTTAAAATTAGGCTCAAAGATTCCGTTACATAGGCAGCCAAGGGTAGGGCGGGGCTAGTTGAGCATAGAGGTAAGTTGGGCAATCAAAATATCTCAAAAACTATCGACCGCACGCGAAAGCATCAAATAGCGTAAAGAAGGGGTTGCGCGAGGGAACTCATTGTGCGACCACTAGTGGTGACGCGGCGATCGAGAAAAGTATCCGTGCGCATTGTTTATTTTGTGATTAAAAGTTAAATAATTGCAAGCCGGAAAATTTTATCTGTGATAGTTAAATGTATTCCGTTCTCAATCAGGTAAGTGTTAATCTTAAGTAAATTTATTGCAGTTTTATTATGTGTAAAGATTTTGGATATAATTCTAACCGGTTTTTAATAAATTCACTTTTCCTTTAAAATTTCAGGTTGGGGTTAGTTGAGCTACAGTTGCCCAACTAACCCCACGGTTTTAAGTATAAAATGTTTATTTTTTATTTTTTAGTATACGGACTTATAACAGTAAGACTACTAGAGTCTCCTCAAGATTTAAAAGAAGCTGCAACCCGAACTTTGTACAAGCAACAAAGAAAACGAGCTGACCTATCTAACTTATAAGTTTTCTCTGGAAATAGTTCGACCATACCCAAAGGCTGGTCCAAGAAAAGCCAAATCAAACAGAAGATAAAGAAAAGCTGCAATTTTAACAAATACAGAAGGCATTACAAGAGAAGCAAAATAAAACTGCTAAAAAACTTTTAAAAACGAAGATGAGTCAATGGAAATTTAAAATTTTTAAATAAAATTTTCTAACAAAAACATTTTTAAATAAAAATATAGAAAAAAGTTATAATTTTAAAAATTTAAATAAAATTTACAAACTAAAAGTTTTTTTAAAAATTTGTAAGGCATTTCTTGCTAGATATTAAATCCAATAGTTAAGCTAAGCTAGGTACGTTGCTGTTTTATTAATGATATTTGTTGTTTTGACTATAAGATTATAAATATAAACAGCAAATTGTCAAAATGTATTTTTTTGTAAACGTATCTAACATTCAAGCCATGATTTGACTATACTTTCTAAGTGCTCCACTAGCCCCATACCCTTGCTCAACTTACCTCACCTATGGGGTACGTTGGGCATACTTGACTATCTACAATAAAATAGATGTAGCTCCTAAATTCGACTTATTAGAAAGAAATTACTATGGACACTATTGCTAAGGGATAAATTGCTAATCCATCAGTATGCATTATGAGCCCCTAAGACTTATTTTGAGGAGCTATAACTGATGAAGTGAAAAATTGACATAAGATAACTTGTTAAAAAATATGATACTATTTGTACCACTGAGAATATCTTAAAAACCAACTGTAATTTATAAACAGTCAGATTTGGTAAAATATGCAGGGTGTTCCAAACTTTGAGAAGGCCCTGTATATTATCCCCTATCTCAATGGCAGTGCATGCGTTGATTTAAATACCTATAGTGTTATACAGTATGTTCGCTGATGGACTTTACGATAGCAGAATTGGACCAAAATTGTATTCTTTAAAAAAGTCGTGTATGGCAAAGGAACATTAAAATCTACAAAAATAAAACAAATAGACCAAGAAAAAAAAATTATTCTAATAATTTAGCAAAGTGTTTTTTTTTATTATTTGAGACTTTGGTAAATTATGTTAAGACAGATTTCTCTTTGTTCATTTTCACATTGATGTAGTTTTTGAGTCCCTGTACAAGACGAGAACATACTTCTTAATATAAATCTTGCTTTTCTAAGAGACTACAGTAGAAAGCACAAGCATATATAATTTGATTGTTTTGAAGTGCTACAGACGATCATGCAAAACTGTTACAGGGGGTCATGGTTATTTTTGGTTAGTTAAATCTTTTTTTCTATTTCTTAAAAAAGCGAATTAATTAACTAACCAGAACTAACCATGCCCCTCCCCCATTTTGCATGACAGTCTATAGCGCTTCGAAAAAATCAAATTACAGGTGCTTAATGCTTTTAACTGTGTAACTTAAGGAACCAAGTAGTTAATAGCGATCCTGGGCGAGATAAAATAGTTAAAACTTAGGTTTTGCTGTAAAATGAAAATGAATTATGAGTTTAGGGCTAAGTTTATTTTTTGGGATAAAGTCTATATTCTGGCCCACTATGCAAAATTCAATATTTAAATTAACACATCAATTAAGGGTCTAAAATTAAAAAAAACAACTATAAGGTGTTTACATATTTATGGAAAAGCCCTCATCCTCTATAATTTGATACATAAGAAATATACAGGGTTTTCCATAAAAATCATATGTTTGGTCCATACCTCAAAAAATATATAATTTAAAAAAAATCTAACTACACCATTGGATTCTACGTAAAAATATCTACCAACATTTGTTTTTACTTTTGTTGTAAGTTATAAGACAACTCGAAATACAAGGGGTCCAAAAATGGAAAATAATGAATTTCGCCCTGTACATCAAAAACCAAAAGGGCCATAGAAAAATATTTTGGTGTCATCATTTGTTTCATGAAAATTAGCAACAGTTTGCAAAAAGCGCAAGTGTCTATCTCTAATAATAACCGAGGTACTCCTGCAAGTGCAACGAAATCGGGACACCCTGTATATTTAATTTTAATGTCTTTAGCCTTTTATTTCTACATGTTTATTTATTTTTTAGATCTGAAATACTCTGTGTCCGAGGGAAGACGGAGAGGCTACAAAACAATTTTAAAAGGGGTCAATGGAAAATTCAAGTCTGGAGAACTGACGGGTATCATGGGCCCGTCGGGTGCTGGAAAGAGCACGCTGATGAATATTTTAGCGGGATACAAGTAAGTTTAAAATTAATTTAACCACAATTTAAAATTTATTAAAAAAATAAAACATCAAAATAAAATTAGTATAAATAAATAATGCAGTGTGGACTTAACTCTACCGGTAAATTTTTTATTTTATTTCCGCTCTACTACATTTTTTTTTTTTTTTTTTGGTTTTTAGTCCCCATCAAGAGTTAAAGCTTATACGAACTCTGCTTCGCGTCATTTGCCCAACTTCTTTTGCGTGCGGAATAGTATCACTTTTCGCCCTTGTTAGGAAAATAACTATTCTGGTTATTTAGGAAATGTAAATAGCTTATGCCGATGCATATGGCTCAAAATCACCAAGGTGGGAAATTATCTTCGAAGGCAAATAAATTATATAAAACGTATTTTTATTGACTCAAGTAAATATAGTAAAATACTAAAATTAATTAGTTTTATCTCGACACTACACAATATACCAAAAATTTTGTTATATTTTATAATATTTAAAATTATATACACAAAATGTCATTTCGTGAACGCGTCACAAAGTACAATCTCTAAAAACAAGGATTAAAAAAATATATTAATTCATCAAAATTAAACATTATTATTACATATGACTAGCATTTTTTAATAAGTCTTAATTTTTACATAAAATTATGCAAATACTTGTTGTCCGGACATGTATCTATTATTTCAGTAAACGCACTTGAGATTTGAGCCTAAATAATATATAGTGAAATATTAGTTGTTAGGGCTCATTTGTAAAGAGAAACCAAAAAATATCGGATATTAGATTGTTGTAAAGCTAATAAATTTTAATAAGGCGATATATACTTTTTAATTTGTTATTTACGAAGCCCACATCAATACATCATCATTGGGAATGCGTTTATTAGGCTTAAATAATGAAAAAAAATACCTTTTAACGTATGATATACCAAAAATATCCTAAATATTTCACATTTGTCGTAGCAGACAGTTTCTAAGATAGACGCTATAAAAAAAATCGCACCTAAATTTTAAATAGTGAACTCGGGAACGGTCATTTAGGAAACGTTACCGAACATGATACCGAACTTGTTTATAAAAACAATAATTCAAATAAATAATAAAATTTACTCGGTCTTGTGGTGAACCTGTTGATGGTAAATGCCTCCTGGATGGCATAGGAGTATCTGTTAAGGATCCCCCAAAGCAACGCGGAAAATAGCAGCACCTGCGAAATTTCGCCCTGCTTGCGATTCGCATCATATTGTTTGTACTACGGTAAATATGCAAGTTCAGAATCACTAGTTTCTCTTCGTTTAGACTGCGAATTGTCTGCGTATTTTTTTGCGCGAATTCTTAGTTCGCTTTCGGTAGCGTTTTTTCCGGATTCGCAGTCGATTTGCCGTGTATAAAGAAGCATATAATTCAAAATTGAAAAAACTAGTAAACTGGTTAGAAAAACCCGGTACTGTATGATCTTTCCCATGAAAATTATTAGAATATTAGAAAAAGGGATCAGATTTGGTGGAAAATAGGAGAAGTATTAGGCGAAATGGTAAATATTGCTATTTGTTGTATCTGGGTTATACTAGTTTATACAGAGAAAGAACACAAAATAAGATCAAACTAACATGATAATAATAATAATAACATTTTTTCGCCCATGAAATGTAAATTTTGTTTCGCGCAGGTAATAACATTGGCAATCCATCGAGATCAGTAATTTAAGTGGTCATATTTCAAAAACTATTGAAGATGACATAATATATAGGGTGATATTTTAAAAAGTTTTGAGTTTCTTAAGTCTTTGATGTTCACATTGCATTGGTATGGCGAACAGTCGCGGATTAGTTTTTGGTTTTCGCGGCAATGTGGGGAAGTCTTGACCGCTAACGCTCCGCCTGCGAATTTTCCGCAACAGAATATTCGCATTGCAAGAGTTTCACGCCGGTGTGGGGAATCCTTAAATACGCTTTAATGTGAGGTTCCCTGCTAATTCCACCACGACTTTCGCTGCGAATTTTCTGTCGCGAATTCCTTGCGAATAATTCGCGTTGGTTTGGGGGAGCTTTTAAGAGGTCGGGTTACCAATATCGTGTAAATAGAAAAATTTATCTTGTTTAACCAAAGTATTTATAGACTTTGTTGCCATATAAAATAAATTCTTACAAAAGATGTAAAAACGGCAAAAACATTTTTTAATACACTTAAGTTTAATATTTTCTTACAAATTTATTAAATATATCATTCCGGGAACACGGGATATTTTGGTAACAGAATTAAAATGTCGTTAAACACATTTATTTTTAGATATTCTTACTAAAACATGAAAGTCCCATAAAAACATAGCTAATTTAATTATAAATGTTGCCAATATTTTTGTATTTCATAAATTGTACACATATTTAAAGTAACTTTTCTTCTTTTCCTAGTATAGGCACCGTCGAGTGATATTCTTCACTCGACGGTGGTATAGGTATTATACTTTTAAGGGATTTCGTATATATAATTTATAAATTTCTAAATTTATTATTAAATTATATTGACCTCTTCGACAGTCTTAATAAAAAATATATGCAGAAATATTTTTTAACATTTTATTAAATTTAGAAAAATGTTCCAGAAGTGACTGCTTATAGCAAAAGTTCTGTTTTACTAGAAAAGTACTGAATTCTGTGCTTGCTTATTTAGGCTACCTTTTAATTACAAGCTAATTGACAGATTAATCTACTTATTATGATTATGCATGCAATTTATTTTGTCACAAAATCAATCTTGAAAATTTTCTTACCTTGGTGATTTTGAACCATTAGTTCTTAACTCGCTTAAAATTCGTACAAAAATTTCAAAAGACTATGTATAATAGAAAATTTCAAAATGGTATAATATAATATAATATTGAAGGTTATTTCTTGCTGAATTATTTAGAGGTGACCTTTGCGTTGATCGATTTGAGTTTATTTCCAACTTCTATTCTTATTTCATTAATAATTCAGCATTTTGTCATGTAATTTATAGTAATCTGGGAAAATAACATGTGGATATTTAAAACTCTTATTGTATTACAGGGTAAATAATTTGTCTGTTAGTATTTTACGCAAAATTCAACGATCTAACGCAATTTACCTTGTCGAAAAGTTGATTGTTTGCAAAATAGAGGGTATTAAAGTTTTTATTTAATTATAGTTATTTTTAAATATGTTACTTGTTATAATTTTTTTTACAAAATTTGTCGTTGAAAGGTTTTTAGAGTAAATATTTAAAATATGCTAATGTTTTTATCGTAATATCTAGAGAAAGGGTCTATAGATAAAGGTGTAATAACTTTTTTTGCCTCGGTATATTTTAATTTTGGTAGGGAATATTTATTCTACCATATTTTTTGCACAAAAATGGTTTACTTGATTAATATTGCTACTAGCAACCGTTTTTGAGATATTTCAGATTAAACATATTTTTCCATATAGAAATTTTCCATTAATTAGTCCACGCTTTATCTAGGTCACCAGGTAGTACCCAAAAAGTCTGTACAAAATGCTACCACAAATTATTAAAATGCAACAATCTAATGCAATTTACCTTAGTCGAAAGGTTGCTGGTTTGCAAAATACAGGTTGTCAAATTTTTCATGTATTTTTTTTTACTTGGACACCCGTATCTTCAAACGATCAACTTTTCAACTAAGGCAAATTGGGTTAAATCGTTCCATTTTGGCGTAGGAAAATTGTAGTACCAATTTGTACAGACCTATTAGAGAAATCCGGGTAGCCTGAATAAAGCGTAAAGAAATGCGAAGAAATATTTTTATGTGAAATAAAACGTTTATTCGCGTAGCGTATTTAGATCTGTAATATTATAAAGAGGAAGAGGTTAAGTTTATAGCTACGCCAATAAGCTCCGATTAGTCCAGTGCCAGTGGTAGAATGCTCGCCTGTCGCGCGGGCTGCCCGAGTTCGATTCTCTGCGGGAGCAGATTCTTTTATAAAAAAAAAAGAATAAAAAGGCAACAAATTTACTTATTTTTAGTAGATTTTTTCTTTGATATTCATTTATACTAATCTATACTAATATTATAAAGAGGTAAAGTTTGTAATTTTGATTGTTTGTTTGTAAGGGCTAATTTTACTGATACTGAACCGATTATAAAATTATTTCACACTCAGAAAGCTACACTATTTCGGAGTGCTATAGGCTAAATTTTATTTTAATTGAACAAAAAGTTTAGAGAAAAATATAATTAACGCCCAACAAAGTCGGCGCGGGTCGGCTGGTAATATATAAAAAGTTTAAGTTTCTTCAAATATTTATTAAATATCTTTATTCTGGAGAAAAACCAAATAATATTTTGTTTAAATTTCTATTTCCAGAAAACAGAATAAACTATAAAAAGTTTCTAATTACGTTATGTTATCTTATCCTGTAGAGATTCCTTAGTATAGCATAGAATTACAGCGCGGTATGACCCATCGTTTAGTTCCATTTATTGTAGTGATATTTTCAATATTATTAAAAATACAATTACTTTAATCTTAAGGGAAAATAACATTTTTGTTAAACCTCGTAGGTGACTTGTACAATTTGATATTTGTCGGTGTTCTTTTAGCTTTTGTACCATGTAGACAGTTTATAAAGAATAGTTTTTTCGTAAAATTAATAATAAAAGTTTTCCGTATGACGACAACTTACGTAGACACACTACGGTTTTATCAGACTGTATAAACTTAACGCGAAAATCAACTATTTTATTGAATATATCTATTAGAATTCAATTAGAAATTTTATTATATTTCAACTTATTATTATTATATTAATTTCCTCTTTCCTCCAATAAAAATTCAACAAAACTGCAATTATATTAAAATGGATTAAAAGCAAGATAAATGAATAATGAAATGGGGTTAAATCTTTTTGTCATAGTGTTTTTTTGTTCGGAATTTAAAATCCCATTTAATCTAAAGATGTGTTATAGTATAGCATACAGGTGTTTCATGACTGTTAAAATATTAGATATTTAACAAGGACGCGAAGCGACACGCACAGGAATGAAACAATTGGGTTTTAATGTGTTGAACACTAGCAGGCAGCAATTACATATAAAATAAATCCATTTAAAACCCGCTGACTGCTTAAGGACGTTCCTTAACATAACACTTTTTCTACGATTTTTACGAAATTTTGAATACTTAAAGATAATTATAAGTGTCCTCTAAACATGGTATTTTTTTTTTCATAGACCTTGCGGTACTAAATTTTAAGATATAAATTTTTAAAATTTGCATATTTAACATGTAAGTCCTATCCTGATGGATATTCTAGGGAACGTTTAATTAAATATCGTTCTAACCACTTTTACCAAAAACTGAGAATCAATAATTGATGATATATATAACAAACGTTGTTCTTACAAAGAAAAATATACGAGCGGTACTCGTCTATGAGCTACATATTTCAAAAATGTGAATTTTGCTCAAAAGAAAAATACTATTATTCTATACAATATTAAAAAAATGTATATAAAAAGAATGTTTTAAATTAAAAATAGCGTTTAAATATACAAACTTGTTTATTTAAAAGAACTTTTTCCCTTTTAATTTTTTTCTGCCATAATTAGCATTTCTGTGATTTTTCCCTGTTTTGACAGTTCTTAAGTTTCCTATACACTTAACATTTTGCAATAAGTATGCACTAGGTTCAAACTTAATTTATCACCATTGTAAGATACAAAATTAAAAAAAAAACGTTTTTTTTTATAAAAATACAGAAGTTTGCATATTTGAAAAATATTCTTAATTCCTAACTGTTTTTCATACTAATTTTCGATATTTGTAAAACTAACGGTACATAACTCTTAAGCAAATCTTATATTTTTTTAAGATACCTTGTATACCACTGGGTAAAATATATCCGATGATTGCATTTTTGGTTTCAGTCTATGCAGAACTTTTTACATGAAACGACTTTTTTCGTATAATTAATATTAAAAAGTTTTTGAAATGAAGCGAACCTAATAGACACGCTGTATATTAAATAAGAGTTGCTGTAAATAAAAAGGCAATTTTAACGACATAAGAAAATAAATTGGTATTTAATATTAATTATTTTTTAAACTACTTTATATTTGTATTTATTAAAAAATATATTTTACAAATATTTATTTGACGAAACAAACTTAGGGGTGGAACTAAGTCATGGCTAACTTAATTTGTTTTGCATATACAGAGTGTTTATCACATTTTGTCAATTTGGGGAGTCTCTTCTAACTTTCTTGTTTTTAGAGATAGAAATAAGATGTAAGTGGCAAAGTTTTATTAAGTTCTACGTAGAATTCAGTGCCGCTCCTATATTTTTTTATTGACTGTTTTTATAGTAACAACACAAACGTTGTTTTTAAATAAAGCACCCTGTATATTGTATGTAAACAAAATGGAATAATAATAAAATAAACAAAATCAATAAATACTACCAAAATTTGGACTCTATTAATTGTTTTAGTCGGAAACAAGATATGGAACGATTTTTAGGTTTCTGTCTGAATGTGGAAGAAAATAATTCAGTAGTAAAAGAAGAATTTCGGACTTCCATTGTCTTTATTAATTTATTCACACAACGTTTCGGGCAGTACTATCTCTGTCCGTTCTCAAGTGTAAACTAAACCTAATTCCTAAAGCTACTGAGTTTATTTACACTGGGGAAGATCATTCATCCGTGATGGAGTTGGGTTCGGTCAAGCGTGGGGTTGCTCACCTAAGGCGCCGGCATTAGTACGCTTTAATAGCGGTTTCCAAATGTTTGGTATATCCACAATGGATTGCTAAAAACATCGTTATTGATTTCAATAAAGACGGCTTCCTTAAATTTGCGCTTTCTCCAATGTGGTTCCCTGTGAACAACCCGTTCTTCTGACCACTTGATATTGTGTTGTTGAGACCAAACATGATCAGCGATCCCTGATTTTGATGTTTCCCCTCTGTGTGTATTGTTTGTGCTCCGCCAGTCTTACATTTAAAGGGCGCTTTGTTTCTCCAATGTACGACCCCCACATTGGCATGGTACCTGGTAGATATAATCTTTCTCTTGTGTGGATAAATCGGGTTTTGTTTTTGTCAAGAAACTTCGTAACGTAGATCCAGATTTAAAGACGTTTATAATTCCATATTTCTTTGCTATTCTTCTAATTTTTTCGGACGTTCCTTTCACATATGGAATTGTTAAAAGAGAGAAAGTATCTTGCTCAGGTGGTCGCACTGGTAGTTCCACATTACAACTATTTATTATTCTATTTATAGATCTCTCAGCATAACCATTCTGAAGCAAATACATTTTGATATTTCTTAGTTCTGTATCCAATGTTGCTTTGTCGCTGCATATTGTGGTTGCGCGTTTATATAGCGTTTTTATTATTCCCAGTTTGGTTGCTTCAGAATGGTTTGATTGAAAACTAAGATATTGTCCCGTGTGTGTGGGTTTCCTATATACAGATGTGTTAATTGTTCCATTAGACCTACTGACGAGAACATCCAGAAAAGGCAGACATCCATTTTTCTCTTTCTCTATAGTAAATCTAATGGAGTTATTTATTGAGTTAAGGTGGTTGAGAAAACAGTCTAGTTGTCTGTCTGTTCCATTCCAGATTATAAAAGTATCGTCGACGTATCAAAGCCAGATTTTTGGTTTGACAGTTGCGGTGTTAATAGCATGAGTTTCAAACCACTCCATGAAATGTTCGCTATCATCGGTAGGCCATCGTCCTGGGCATAAAACTTATCTTACACCTGAAAAAAGGAATTATTCAGACAGCACCTCAGGAGCTCCATCACACCCTCCAGAGGTAACGAACTTCTTAGTGAAAATGATGTGACATCCCTCAATCTAGCCTCGACAATGTTTAACGATTCCTTCAAAGGCACATTTGTATATAGGCTTTCGATATCAAAGCTGACGAATTTATCCAAGGGATCTAACTTAATGTCCCTAAGGATACTTACAAAATGCTGAGAGTTCTTTACAAATGACGGTGTTCTGCCAGCTGATGGTTGGACAATTTCAAGAAGGAATCTACTTAAATTGCTTGTTGCCGAATCTCTTGAGCTGGTGATTGGTCGAGGTGGAACGTTATCTTTGTGGATTTTGGGCAGCTCATATAGGTGTGGTGGTATTGCTGTGATGTGGTGCGAGCCTGGTTCGGATATTATCTGAAATGTAGTTCTTATATTTATAGAGTGCCCGATATATTTTCCCTTCAATTGTCTTTGTAGGGTCACTGGGTAAAAGTCTGTATTTACCCTTATTAAACGTTTCTTCTATTTTCTTGTCATAATCTTCCAAATCCATTACCACAGTCGCGTTGCCCTTGTCATTTTTAGGTTGGCGCATGCGCAGTACGGATTTTAAAAATTTGTGTATGGGACAAATATAGACCTAAATTTATTCGTTTTATAGTTTAAATTCAAAAATTTTACTATAACGGTCAAAATATTCGGTACTCAATGTTTTTACCCATGAATTCGGTGAGAGCGACCCCAAAGTTTTCGGTAAAGAGGTATCTCGTCAAATTTTAGTTCGTTCTATCTAGAATACCTAGATATGAGGTCAAATTTAAAATTTGGCAATTTTGTCAAATTTGTAATTTACGACCTTTAGTCAGAGAAGCGGTATAACTTAAATTTTTATCTCGCGCTTGCGCAACGCATGGTTTAAAAAAGCCCCTGCTCGGGCGCCAAATTGGTAACGATAGTTTTTAGATTTCGATGGCTATATTTACGCCACCATTGGATATGTATATTTTATTCAAATAAATAATAATCTCCCTAAGAAAAATACTTTACTTTTTTACCATATTAGTCACCATTTCTCCTTAACAAAGAAATTCCAAATTTCTGCGTACCTTTAGAGTAATAATTACCATGTATACGTGTAAATCATCATCTTGTTTATATTTTTTTTTCATATTTTCCGATGTAGAATCTCCCCTTAAATTTTCTTAACAACATTCTGTAATACCCTGTACTCCTCTTTCAGAAAATAAAAATATTTAGGTTAGTGCTAAAACTCTCCAGACAAGCTTTTATCTCGAAATGTTTACCAAAACGCGATGGAAGACTGAAAACTACCGAGGATTAATCAAGAGACCATTGGAGAACGATATGTTTCACGGTCGGTGATTTTAAAAAGCCTTTGATTGGCTACGGACGACATAGAGACCATCGCAGACCATCGAAAACCCGCGCAACCGCGGACGGAGGTAAACGGGGCGCGAAAATATCTCTCTTACCTGCACGCCTGTAAGGTTACGTTTATATCATAGGTAAATGGGGCGCCAGCCCTTCCCGAGAGGGGGTGTGGATCAGGGCAGGTAAGAATTCCTATAATTGACACTAATAATTTGTATACCACTTAATCAGTTCAGTTCTCATTGTAATAGTAAATAGATGTGCGAAAAGATTTCCGCTCAAGATTTTAATAGTGAGAAAATGTCGGTATCAGTAATTGAAAGTGTGAGTGGAAAAGATTTAATAGCCTACAAAAATTTTACATTTTCCAAAGAAAGCAATAAATGTTTGGTAATTAATAAAATTTTTAAAAATAGACCAACATTTTATTTCGATACCTTTACTTTAAAGAAAACATTTGCGCCCCGTTTACCTATACGATTTTATTGACCCCAAGATCCCTGCGTCCCATTTACCTGTTCAATAAAACTTTAGTGAAGACCTTGCGCCCCGTTTACCACCGCCGGTAACCGCACCTTTACATTGATGGTTGTACATAAAAAATTAAATTCCAAAAGAACTTTACCTATTAAACATTTCTAAATTATTATTTGACTACAGGCTTCGTGAATAAAGTTAAGCAAAAACTATTACTAATAAATTTGCCTTATGTTTTTAGGCAAATTTGTGTATTTTATCATTCATTATTTGAAGTAAAACTATTTGCTCAGCTTTATTTATATGACCTACTGCCATTTCTTCTTCAAATTACCAAAGTGTTTTTCACGGTTATTTCCATACTTGGGTATAGCTATGTAATGAAGATATGCACTTACTTTAATAACATTAGGTCCTTTTTTTTAGATTTAACTGTGTTGTCTGTTTATTTCGCAAATATTACATCAGTATTTTATTACTCGCACTTTTTTTATTCGTCAAGGAGCTTTAGAAAAATATTACTGGGTTTTCATTTATATTTTGCCACTCACTTTTAACTATAACCAAAAAGGATAGAAAGAAAACGTCCTGTATAAAAGTTTCATACTTTTTAATTTATTATCTTTCGAGCACAATAAAAGAAACAAATGAACTGTATCACCATTGAAAAGGACTTTTAAAAAGCTTTGCAAAAATACCAAATTTCATATACTGCTTAAGCAAGCAGTTTTGGTACATCGGCGAGTAATAGAATAACAAAACAAGCAGTATTCGTCACGCATGTTTATATGCCTGGATTTAGTTAGATTATCTCTTTTCCTCACATTGCCTATGTGTTATGTGTTATGTGTGTTATTTGGCTCAATCTGTATGTATCTTTCAATGACCTTTATCCTTTACAGTACACGTCAATGGTATCTTTAATAGATTTCTAAATATGACCACTTAAATCTAAAAATAATAGATATAATTTCCATTAGCAGCATTAAGCTGTAACTGTGTAATGGAAATTATATCCAGATTAAAATGACCATATTTGTTAAGCTGTTTAAAAGATCGTTTTATTGGTAATATAATATACAGGGTGTCCCATTAAAAAAAAAAAACCTCTTTATTTTTCTCGAGTTTTTGATGCTCATTTGTTTCTTTTTTATCTGTTTGACAGTCCACGATGGCTTTATGCCTAAGTACCAGGGTACCGGAGGTCGGGTTATTAGATGTTTAACCCCTTTTTCACTCTGTTCCGTCAACATTGTCCAAGCACTAAAACATGCAATTTTTGCATTTCACAGCACCTTTTAGACAACGCGGCAGTGCCACCACGGACGGTTTTTTTAATACTACTTTTTAACTACTACCTAGGGTTTGGTAGAATACTACACAGTGGTTTGCCAAGCCATCTGTGAGATGACGAGCGATTACAAATACCGATGTACAGTTCCGAGATTCAAATCCAGATCGCTGGGTTGAGAAGCTCAATTCAATTCAATTTTAAAATATATTTATTATTCTACAATTTATACATTCAAGTCTTTAAGTTTACAATACATAATATATACAAGTATAATAAATAAAAAATATAAACATTAAAAAACAGGATTAAAATTCGGGGCGGTGAGAAGCAGGTACGTTATCGCTGCACCACGCTCGCAAATGCTCAAATAATGATAGATGAAAAGTATGGAACTTTTATACAGGACATTTTTTCTATCCTTCTTGGTTATAGTTAAAAGTGGGTGGCAAAATATAAATGAAAACCCTGTAAATTTGATTTTTTTAAATATATTTTATATGTCCATTATATTTAAAGCTCTAAGCTGTAAGCACTACACGCCTAATGCCATAGGTTTTATTAATTGAAATTATATCCACTATTTTTTACACTTAAATGGCCATTTATAAAACTATGAAAGTTGGGTAAATCAAATGTAGTATTTCTTTAATGCTCTTCCTAACGTATTAAACATTGAATAGATCACATGTGGTACTTTTTCAAGTTCTTAAAAAAATAATTTAAATGGTGATAAGATATACAGGGTATCCAGTAACATAACCGACAAACTTAAAAGGGTGATTCTACAATTAAAATTAGGAAAATCTTCATATGAACATACGTCCAATGTCTTAGTTTTTGAAGTACGGGGTGTTAAAATTCTACAAAAATTATATTTTTATATAATAACTTCTATACCAATTAAAATATTTAAAAAAACAATTGGACGCCGACCCTTTGTATTATTATACATTTTTTGGCATAGAAGACAATAAATGTTTAACATAAATACTTTTTAAGACAAAAATGGTACACCACTGCATATTTTTAAAATACAGATTTTTAACATTCTCATTTAGCTCTGAAAAAATTGATCTCCAGACTTTTTTATTTGATGTACGGTTTTTACGTAAATAAATGAAAACCATTTCTTAGCATGGTCATTTTGTATCGCTATATATTGCTACAGTATAAAATCACATTTAATATTTATTTTTTAATTAGATATTCGGACATTTGACTATGCTAAGAAATGGTTATTATTTATTTTCAGCGAAAACCGTACATTACATAAAAAAGCCAAGAGATCAAATTTGTTTAAAACTAAGTGGGTTATAAAAATAATTTATTTTAGAAAAATGCAGTGGCGTACTTTAACCCATTATGGACGACACTGGTAAACATTTTTTTCTGGTATGCCAAAAATGTCTTCTGGTGAGCTAGGAGGCGTCTTGCAAGTTTTTTAAAAATATCTGAATTGGTAAACAAACTTATTATTAACAAACAATTTTTTTTAATTTTTAACACCCTGAAGATCAAAAATTAAGACTTTTTGATATATTATTATGTTTATATAAAATTTTGTTTTCTAATTTTCATTGTAGAATCATCCCTTAAAGATTGTCGGTTAAGTTACTGTATTAGAGTGACCCATTTTAAATAATATATATTATTTTCTTTCTAACTCGAAAAAACGATTATCACTTTTTTGTCTAAACTTTATTTTTAAAAATCGTCAAAAACACTACTATACTCTGGGCACTTTATATTGATATTGAATACCTAGTAAGTAACTATGACCAATGACTTTTAAAACCAATAAAATACATGTTCTATGGTGGTAACTAGGTTTACTGACTTTTTAAACCAATAAAATATATTTTTCTATTGTGGTAACTAGGGCTGTATTTTTTGTTTAGGTGTTTTTTTTTATTTAGAGTGCCCAAAGTATAGTTTGTCAATTTAAACAATTTTGTATTTTGACAAATAATAATTTGGATGACCCTGCATATTGTAAAGTTTTAAAAGATTACCTTATTCTATAATTTTGTGATCCAGTAATTTTTACCATTAAGGAATGTAATTCGTTTAGCTTTTAAAAACGCTTACAGATTTTCGAAATACTAATAAGATTGAAGAAATAAGCATACAAAATTTACCTTTTTTCCTTTTCCAGAGAATTTTAAAGTTTGTTCCACCCTCTATACATGCATACTTTAATTGGTAATACTTAAGTTTCAGTTCTATAAAACTATCAGTTTTTTTCTTGTCGCTAAAATACCCCTAAATTTTCTTCTTCATAAAGATGTACATTTTTTTTTTAACTTATTATTAATTATTATTAATGTTAGGTTAATTTTCACTATTATTCGGCAGTTATAAAAAGTTTTTTAAGCAAAACCGCCGGACTGCGGCATTTACCGATAAAATATGTAAAAACCGCGGGTAATATCAAATTAATTTAGATTTTCGGCGGATTTATGCAAATAGATCAAACTGCCGGACCGCGGATTTCTTCCTTTAATTAAGCCAAACCGCCGGCGGTCGTTTAGCCAGTACGAAAAAAAATGTTAACCAGAACTTTTGAGTGCGTCAGATTAAAATAGGGTGAGTTAATTACATGCCAAAAAGTGTATATTCCACTAATCTAACAATTAAAGAGTGACGTAAAGAAAGCAAAGGGCTACAAAATAGATAATTAATAATTAAGCTTGCAACATTGTTAAAAAGGCCTTCATCGGCATAGTTTTGAACTAGTATAAGAGACCATGACAATTATTGTTAGTTGAGCTTTTTTGTTGTTGTGGCAGTTAATATCGTGTTTTTAAAAAATATATATATAATTTATCTAATAAATGCAATAAAAAAGAATTAGTCTACAATTTGTTCTGTATTTTGGTGGTTGTCTTCATAGATTAGATAAGAAAACTGGAGACGTTTGGTCACTCTAGCTAAAGAAACAAAAAGTCAAATTAGTTAAAAACTACCACTCTTATTTCGCTCTCTCTACACCTAATCGATTATAAACTTTGTATTTTTTTTTCAGAACATCGAATTTGGAAGGTTCAGTCCTCATCAATGGCAAAGAACGCATCCTTCGCCGTTTTCGAAAAATGTCCTGCTACATAATGCAAGACGATTGTTTATCACCCCATCTCACAGTAAAAGAAGCCATGACCGTTTCAGCGAATCTCAAATTAGGCAAAAGTATATCCCATTCAGAAAAAAAGGCTATAATTAGCGAAGTTATGGAGGTGTTAGGTAAACTGATGAATACATTTGTCTCTCAGATTAACAAACAATGTATTAACATAAATATTTTTTGACAAAGCAATCTGACAGCGGCTCCTTGTCGGAGACTTTTTAAACCTTTTTAGAGCATTAATTCATTTCTTAGTCATATTTTGCTTGCAGTTAGTATCTGATAGTCCCTGGGCCAGTAATTAAATGCACTTTACATGTTCTGGGGGTTCTTTTGACGAGTTTACCACGAATATTCATAACGCCATATATGGAAGCGGCGCTTTAACTCAGCCTGTCAATGTCAGTTGTCAATGTTTCGGGTGTTGCACTGCGCGAACGCATCACTTTTTGTTCGGAAGTTTACTACAATGTTTTACATGCAATTTTTAACCATTTTGCCAAAAACAGTAAGGGTTACATACATAAAACCTTAAAGCTCAAACACATGTTTCAGGTATCGCACTGGGCGGGTTACGTAACTGTAACCCTTACGATTTTTGCACAATTTTTAAAAATGGCGTGTGAAATATTGTAATAAACTTGTCTGACAAAAAGTGACGCGTTCGCCCAGTCCGAAAACCGAAACATTTAACATTGACAAGCTGTGTTAAAGCGCCTCTTCCATATATGGCGGTATAAATATTCGTGGTAGACTCGTCAAAGAAACCCTTCTGAAAAGGTTTTAAAAATGTTCTTATCATAAAGTCCATTTCATTGGACTATGATCTGATCTTTTATACCGGTTTATGTAAATTTAAAAAGGTATATAAGCTAGTAAAGCAACAATTAAGTGGGACCGATGCGCAGTGCGTTGAGCCAGACGGATTTCGGGACAAAAATATTATTCTACATTTAACACATTATTACACTATTACACATATTATGCCGCGTACAGATGGGTGTAATGCAACCTGCAATGCAACACGCAATGCAACAAAATTCGCACGTATTGTGAGTTCGCAGTATCCGTTTGGACGTGTTTGAGTGTTGTTGCAAGAAACAATGGAAAACGATGATAAAATGTGAAGACGGAAGAAAAAATACCTTAATTAATTGGCTGTTTCAAAGATAAATCAGTTTTGTAAAAACGCTTATTTTATTAAATAGCTGAGTTTTCTGCTTTTTTTCCGGTTTTTCTTGCAAGTAATAGGTGAAAATAAAAAAGATCTTGCACTACAACCTCGATGGTCTACAAGTTCGTTACACATGCGGATAACCTTTTTTGCAGAGGAGGTTGCAGCAATGTCATTAAGATCATTTGTTGCATTGCATGTTACGTTGCATGTTGCGTTGCACGTTGCATTACATACGTCTGTACGCGGCTTTATACATTTAAATTGTTATAAAAATACTATTTTTGGCATTTTTGTTTACATATCGACGCACTCTGCGACGTGTCACGTTGTTTACACGCCGGAATGATTTATTTAATATCTACCTGTTGGTATTCTACACGCGTTAAACCTTTTTGTTCCTACGCATTGCTAGTGAACCTTTCGACTTGTCTGGTGCTGTATATTTTAACTATTTCTGAAATAAAAGCAATAAAATCTGTTAAAAATTATGCAATGAAGAAAACTGTACAAAGTCGATATTGTTGTGTCTGCAGTTCATGTCTAAATTACCAGGAACTTACGTTTTGTGGCTTTATATAAAATTTCTTGAAATGCTGACCGTTAACCATTATTTGTTTTATTTAGGTTGTTAGGCCATGATGCCTTATATATATTTTTAATATTGTCTTGTTTTAAAAAGTGTTTATTTCTAACCGAGACACAAACCATAGATTGAGTAATTTTTCAAAAAGGGTGGCATTTTTTATCAGCTGTTTAGCCAAACTGCAACATTGTGTTTCCTAATTTAAATCGCCAGTTGCATAGAAAGCCGTATTTGTATTGTGTTTGTTAATTTGAGAGTTTTGTTCGTTATCAAAGTGTTTTAAATTAAATAATAACAGATAAAAGAAGTAACAGTTTTTATGCTAATTCTTTTCTTTATAGGTCTTCAGGACTGTGTAGACACTGCGTCGGTTTGTTTATCTGGAGGTCAACGAAAGAGGCTGTCAATAGCTTTAGAATTGGTTAACAATCCACCAGTTATGTTTTTTGACGAACCCACTAGTGGTTTAGATAGTTCCTCCTGCTTTCAGGTAAATAAAAGTTTTTTTTGTTGGTTACTTGTTTTATATCACTTTCGGTTTTACACTACCGATATATTTGATCTTTTTTAATGGCATATGACATTCTAAATACATGTCATTTTTGACAGTTTTGCTGCCATAAATTTAATTTTTTACCGTTCAATCTAGAGTGCCATGATTGGGCTTAAATGGTTAATTTTAGGTAAAGTAGCCATGGTAAAATAAAATAAATTGTCTTTTGCTTTTTACTCTCCAGGCGCAGTTAAAGTTTACGACATAATATTTATGGTCATAACCATAACATAACAAACCAAAACAAGAATGCCGTTAGTATATCTTATAAGGGCATTTTATTTCAGACAATTTGGTTCTACATAACTAAGAGCATTTAATAAAATTTCTTTAAACCATCTAACGCACCAAATGATAATATTGATTTCGACAATATTGTTAACAAGCCGACCTGTGCCCAATTCGTTAGACGTTAATTATATTTTTAAGCTTACTTCATATCCATATGCCTTTTTTTCCTCAGAACTTTTTGTTCAATCATTATAAAATATGGCGGCCTAGAGCACTCCTGAATAGTGTAGGTTTCTGTTTGTGTGAAATAATTTTCATGATCGGTTCAGTATTTCTCAGATTCAAATTAGTTCTTACAAACAAACAAAGTTACAAACTTTATCTATTTATAATATTAGTAAAAATTTATTAAGTGGTTTGTAGAAAATAAATGGAATTTGGCAAACTTTTTCCCATTTTCCATGGCTTATTAATTTAAAATTAACCCTTTTGCTTTAATCAGGGCACCCTAGGCTATAAAATTTTAAAAAATTAAATGTTTGACAGTAGAAGTATTAAGAAATGACATGTAAGTGTGGTTGTGTATGTCATATACTATCGAAACAAGATGAAATATACCGTTGTGGTGCCATTTAAAGTTTCAAAGTAGCATCATTTTTGGTTAAACTGGAAATGATGGAAAGATCGAGTTAACAAACAATCTATATTTATGTCAAATATCAACATATCATTTTTTTTTCTTGAAAGCATCAAAATTGTAAGGGAAACCATCTGGGAGAAGCACCCGGGTATTTAAGGTCATATTTGAGAGTTCCAGGAATTCCGTTATTCGAATGTCGCCAATAAATGATCTATGGCCGCCATCTTAAAAATAAACAATATGTTGTGATATGTTATCAGAAAGAGATTTTAGTGTAGAATTTAAAAATAAAATAAAATGAGGGTTTTTCCATTTAAAATTTTTGTGAAATTTTGAATTTTCTCTCAGTAATAACATTAAAAACTGAAATTACGAAATCTTAGTAATTTATTAAAGAAAATGAAATATGGGACTACCTGTAAAGTAAAACAGGTCATTTATTTTATTTTCACAGCCTACTTAGCAAAAAAGTATATTCAAAGCAGAAATAATGGCGGTACTTGATTTTCTTAAAAAATCTTCTCTGGTCGCCATTTTGAAAAGAAACTACCTCTATGATATATCATTGAAAATATAATTTTATACAGAATACAAATATAGAAAAAAATAGGCACTTGTATTTAAAATAAAAAAGTTTATGCTACTTCCTGTTAAATCGAAAGTGATTTTGAGGTCATGATAATTACAAAAAAATGTTAATTTATGGTATAGTAATACTATAAAATTTGTATTATCACTTAAAAACTACAAAAAGCATTGGGGGGACAACATCCTGTGTCACCCGGTATACAATATTAAATTTGTTTACTACATACACATACAGTGTTCGGAGGATAAAATTATTCATAAAGAAGATTACTCGAAAAACAGGAATTAAAAAAATTGCTGTGATTTTAAACAACAAAAATGTATTTAGCAAGTCTAATATCGACTGTATACCAAATATCTGGCAGCCGTTGCTAACTCGTGAAAAATCGATCGAGTTTTGGTAAACAACGCATAGTCTGCAGTGCATTTCGTTAATGCCCCCCTTTGATTTGTTGAACGGACAAATTTAGAAAATTAAAACTTTAGAAAAAATAAATTGATGCATAAATACTTTATTTTGGAGTAAAATTGACAGATGAAAATTTTAAAATCATTCATTTGGGGAAAGAAAAATAAATGGAATGGTTTTGAGGCACAATCATTTTAAAGCATTTGGCGAGTACTTTATAACCATAGAAAATGAAGTCAATCTTTTTATCTACTACAAAATGGTAGTACTTTTAGAATATCTTAAGACTCGATTTAGTTTTGTATCGCCGCATCTAATCGTAGTAGGCAAAGATATTGACTTTATATTCTAGGATTATAAGTACTCATCCGCCAGGAGCTTTACAATGATGTGCCACAAGACCCCATTTCCATTTAAATTTCTCTCCCAACCCAAGTTGGTGCCCGACGGCCATTATGAATTTTATGTCTGTCAATTTTATTTTCTAAATTGATCCGTTCAAAAAATAAAAGGAGGGAGACATTAACGAAACGTACTGTATAAGTCGTAGTTTCTTAAGAGTAGTTTCAGTTATCATTTGAAAACAGTTCCAGGTAGATACCATCCGCAACGTCGTGTATTCAGTTAAAAATGAAGACAATGAAGTTAGTTCAAGGAAGTAGCATTATTGAAAACATAACATATAATATTGGGTGATTTTACTCTAACGGTTACTTTTGTGATTAAAGATTTTTGGCTAATATTGTATATTTTTTTACATATTATTACTCTATTTTATTGTCAAAATAAAAGTCTGAAAGGATTTCGCTAGAACCTTAATACATATATATTGAGAATCAATTTTGACACACATTGCGTGACCACGCTATAATCAGGAATAATACTTCCTGGGGCCAAACCAAATGTTTGCAATATTTGTATTTATTTAACTAAAATAAAAGATTTTTCTGATGCTGTTTGTTGTTTTTTTTTTGTTTTTTTGAAGATTTTAGCTGTTATTATTTTTTTTGTGTCTCTTATATATGAGCGACGTGGCCCCCAGGAAAAATAGGTGATATTTCAAGGCAAGATAAAAAGGGAAGGGTGGTATCCGCGAAGACAAAAACGGAATAGTAGTCTTAAAGTGGAAAGACACGCGAGATGTTAGTTAGGTTGCTGTCAACAAAGCATGCCCCAATAATGATGCCAGTTTATCCCAGGATACTGAAGAACCGTCAATTGATACTCAGGAATCCCACGATGCCATAGCTAGTACCTCCAGTACTACCAATGTGCAGAGATTAAGAAATGATAGCGATATCCACGGGAAAGCCAGATGGAATCAGAAAATTCTGACGACTCTTCGAAGCCTCTGATATAGAGGAGCCAGTTTCAGCAAAGAAAAAAAACTCCCGAAAGCGAACAGAAAAGCCAGCTGCAATTCTGGCGCACAATAAAGGCAAAGATGGGATCGATTTGTCAGATCAGATGGCGGATGCAAAATGGTAAAAGAAGCTAGGAATGCATATGTTCCTGGGACTATCGGTAGTAAAAGCGTGGGTTCTATTCAGACAAAAATCACCAACAAAAAAATCCAAAGCTTTTCGTGACATTTTAGCAGCAGACCTACTTAATATCAAAGGTCTAGAAGAAAAAGAGCAGGTCCCAGAAAAACAAAAGGAATATCACCGTTTACTTTTGAGATTCGGAGAAAATGAAAAAAATCCGCCGCAGGTGTTCGATGTGTTATGCAAAAATACAAAAGAATCAGGATGTATTATTGCTAAAGCCAAAGCGAATTTAACATTCAATTATTGCGACAAGTGCCCGGGGCAGCCGCAAATGTGTGCGAAATGTTTTAATGAAAAACATTAATTTTAAATGTTTTTTTGTCTTTTTGTAGTCTAAATAAAGTTTAATTTCTTAAGTTCTAAAAATAGGCTTTTTCAGAATTAGTTTTGTGTTATTATTTTGTAAAATAAATATTTTTTAAATTTTTTGATGTATAAATTTTATCTTTCCAATTTTGCTTAAACCAAGATTCACATTACTTTCCCCAGGGGCCACGCTCCTCATTTCCCATTTAAAATACACGCTACCGGGTTTCATATTTGATACTCACGGCCAGAGAGTTATACTTGGGTGTCTCTCAAAAATGTGCGACGTGGCCCCTGGCAAAAGAGTGGTGTCTCATATATAAGCGACGTGGCACGCAATGTGTTAATTTATCCGTTTCAAGGTAGTGACATAAAATTTATTGTGAACTTAATATATTGGAAAAAAGTGTAATTTTTGTTAAGTTTAATCATATATATTATGATGCATGAGGTCATTAGTTTGAATCATTTATTTCGGCGAAGAAAAAATAAACAATTTATCGGAAACATCTAGATATGGACATGACACGTTGACATTAAAGTAATCTATTGTAAGGTATCTCTGAATTGTACGTTTGAGTATACAAAAAAAGGATAAAATACTTTTATAAATATCTGAAGAACACAAAAATTTTATGAATAGATTAGTAATTAATGACCAGTGCGAAAAAACTGTATAGAACATAAAAAATCACGGTTAGAATTGAATAACCTATACCAGAAGCGAATGACTGCACAGTATAGAAATGAATAACAGGCTTTGTTTTAGCCAGCAATTCGTCGGAGGAAAGGCGGGGTAGGAGGGGCCTGATCGGAGCCGCGTTGGGGAGTGCAATAACTATTCTTTTAGTTGAGAAACTCTGCCTATACTACCTAGGCTAAATAATAAGTCCCTGGACCATAAATGAAATTGACTTCATAATTATAACACTTTTAAAAACTTTTAAGGGGGTCTTTTTGAGTAGTCTACCACGAATATTCATACCGCCATACATGGAAATGGCGCTTTAACCTAACGGGTCAATGTCAAATGTTTTGGGCGTCGAACTGAGAAAACGCATCACTTTTTTGGCGAACAAATTTATCACAATGTTTTACATACAATTTTTAAACATTGTGCCAAAAATCGTAAGTGTTACAGTCACGAAGCCATAGGACCCATTAACATGTATTGGGTATCGGATTGGGCGAGTTTCGTAGCTGTAAACCTTACTATTTTCGGCACAATGTTTAAAAATTGCATATAAAACATTGTGGTAAACTTTCCCGACAAAAAGTTACGCGTTTACCCAGTCCGACACCCGAAACATTTGACATGGACACGCTGGGTTAAAACGCTTCTATATATGCCGGTACCCCTAAAAAGGTTTTAAAAGTGTTATTATATTATCATAAAGTCAATTTTATTACTGGCCCAGGGTCTAAATTTTTATTAAATATAAAAAAAATACTAAAAATATTTTCCGCTTAAAAATGTATCTTTTTTAGTGTTTATGCTTACTAAAATCCCTAGCAAGAGGGGGCAGGACAATAATTTGCACAATCCATCAGCCGTCAGCAAGACTTTTGAAATGTTTGACAATCTATATATGTTAGCAGAAGGTCAGTGTATCTACCGGGGGCCAGTGATGAATCTAGTGCCATTTTTGTCCGGTATGGGGTTGAATTGTCCAAGTTACCATAATCCAGCTGACTA
This sequence comes from Listronotus bonariensis, assembly GCA_014170235.1. Lineage (NCBI taxonomy): Eukaryota > Metazoa > Arthropoda > Insecta > Coleoptera > Curculionidae > Listronotus > Listronotus bonariensis. Next base: position 63,291 of record JACEGR010004271.1, read on the forward strand.
TGGTAAGCAATATATATCATTTTTTTAATTATATGGAGTTTAATAATTTAAAAGAAGTAAACAACACAACAAACAATACAGAAATATATTATTTATAAACTAAGAATAGAAGACTTTCCTTCTACTTTTTTTTATTAAGTCACTTTCTAAATGTTTATGATAAGATCGTTTATTATTAGTATTTTTTGTCACTAAAAACAATTGATTTTTACCAAAGTTCAGAAGGGTTTGCGAAGAGCAGCCATCCCTTATGTTACAAGAAGAATCTCTAATTAAAACACGTCGTTTCTTAAATTAAAATACAAAGTAATGTCGATAATGTTAAAGCCAAAGAAAAACATCCTGCAAGGATATTAGCCTAGTTTACACCGGGAGGACCAAATTTTTAGTTCGAGGTCCAAGTGACGTCACGCGTACTTTATTCACGGTGTAAACACCTGAGTATTAAAATTTGCTACTCCAATTCGGTCCGTCTCAAATGGGGGCGACCAAATATGATTTTCTTTGGTGTAAACACTTCTGACTTTTTTAGTGGACCAAAATGACAGCCTTGATCTTTGACAGTGCGCATTTTGACGAAAAAGACGTTGAATTTCGGTCTTAACCTAATAATTTTGTTGTTTGTTTATATTTTTTAAAATTTTGTTGATATTTAACCAAAACTGTTTTCGTATTTTTTCTTCAAATGGAATTTAAAAGCGATACAGTTTTAAAAGATAAAAAATGAGGTTAGGTTCTGGTCATATGCTCAGCTGTCATTTTGGTACTAGGATTAAACGTGAATTAAATTGATCCATAAACTAAGTTGGTGTAAACACTAGTGAATTAACAAAATTAATCCTGGGTTTGGTCCACGGATCTAATTGGTCCTCGCGGTGTAAACTAGGCTATTGATGTTCAGTCCCACCAGATTCAATATATTGATAGGGTGATGACATAGCCGCCCTATTGGAGGTGTTTTTTGACATCCCCTGGAACCTTTTGGCCATGTTATTAAATGAAATAAGTGTTAACACCAGTGCCGAAGAAACACAGTTCATGGTATTATTAGATAACTATTTACACAACACTTTTTAATTATGATTAAGTTGCAACTTTTTCAACGTTAAATTAAAAAACCTTTGGGATGATCTTCTAACAAATATTACTTTCAAAACAACATAAAGCCAAAAACACAACTTCAAAATGGCATCATCGGCCGACTAAATACAATGAGGATATTAAAAGTCCTTCCCCCTTTATTTTTTAAAATAAACAAGATCGGGTAAAAATTGGATAAAAGGGTGTCACTTAGACAATTTTTTTATTTCTTTAGATCCCACAGTTAACCAGGGCCGTGAAAGCTTCCTTTCTATGTTACTTTTTGGCATAAAATTAATTTCAGTCGCGTGGCCTAGTACCAAGGGGGCACTAGCAACTTTTTTATTAGAAAGGGGGTCATGTGGCACCTCTTTTTAAAGACTTAAAAATTTTCTACTTATTACTGTTTTATTTTTAAAAATACACCCAGTCGTTCCAGACTTAGAACCGTTTAAAGTTTGGCCTAAATAATGCACCAACAGTGCGGTTTGATGACATTGACTGGTAAGTCTGGAACGGGTGGGCACAGGCGTAGGAGATATGTATTTTCGAATTATTATATCTGAAAACTGGGAAATAGGAAACACATCAAATATATTAGGTCATTAAAAAGATAAAGGGATGAGGACTTTTATTATCCTCACTGTATTGTCAGTTTATCCAGTTTAGCAAATTTTTCCTTTAAGAGGATGCCGTAGCACGTTAAATTAGCTAAAACGCGAATCGCTGCCGTTTTTAAATATTTGTTTTAACAAAAAGTTGTACATAGAAAATTATCGGAAAGTTAATTGATTTTTGGTAATGGTAAAAATTAACACATTAAATTTCCCAAAATTACAAAACCGTAAAAATAACCAACTTTCCGATAATCTTTGGATCATTTTAAGAAACTTTTCAATATTCAACTTTTTTCTCAAACAAATATTTAAAAACGGCAGGAAATCGCGTTTTAGCTCATTTAACGTGCTACGGCATCCCTTTAATTGCCTTTCCTTATTCGTCCCCAACCTCGTACCGTCTAAAGTCAGGGTTATATTATAACCCTGGCCTATATTTACTATGTTACGGGCAACGTGATTAACTGGGCATTATTAATAAGGACCGGCCATTATTAATAATGTCCGACGGCTCGTGGTCTATGTAATAGATCAGTGTTTGAGATAGCTGGAATTTATCACTTGCTCCGGGCGGTATAAATAATTTTCTACTTGCAAGGCACTGCCACTGAAATTGCTAATATTGCAACATGGGCCAGGGGAGTTCTGGTTAGTATTGATTATTATAAAAACACCACAGTTCACCTATTTTATTACTTTGCCCAAGAAAGGGTGGGCATTGTTCATAATGCCCGGAAAAAGTGATTAATCATGCTCTTTTAATTACATTGTTCAATTGAGTCGGACATTATGAATACAGACCGGCCAATATTAATAGTGGTCGGACTCATCAAATTTCCTTAACATATACGTATATCTTCTGCAAAAAGGGCTTAATATATTTAAATTCAAATGTCTTAATCTAAAGGCACTATTGTTGGACAAATATTAATTTATGAACAACAAACAGTAACTATTTTGTCTATAAATTTAATTTTGGGTCTACATTTGGCTCTCTTACCAAGACTAAGCAGAACAATTGCACTATTAAATACATAATTAGCTCATGAACCCCCAAAAGCATACATATACCATATCAAAGATGAGACCTCGGATGGGACTAAACGCTTAAGAACGGACAAATATAGAACTGCCTGAAACATTCTGTAAAAATTAAAATAAAGACCATTATTTTATTTTGACATATTAAGAGGACTATTTTATATTTTGGTATGTTCATGTTTTGAGGTTCATTGATAGATACCATGACTATTTTTTTTTAATCCCAACTTAATAATAAAATTAAAACTTTTAAAAAACAAATCATGTTTTTTTTTCTCAGCTTTTCCATTTAATGTTTATTTTTATCTGTTAGTAAGATCTCAATAGACTTAATAATAGTTATAAAAATAACGTTTAGTTAGTTTACCTTAAACTATTACGTCAGTCAGTGAGTTTAATTAAAAGGTAAATTTCAAGACTGAACTATATTTTATTTCGTAGGCGACGTGAAAAGCTTAAATAAAAGATTGATTGACTCTTGAGCTTATTAGGCAAAACTTTCCGTTCAATATTCTGCTAAAAATAAACCTATAAATATATAAACGAAGGTCTGGCTAATATAAATGGACCTTAATTACTATTTTATAATAATGCCATTTTATTGTGTATTTTGTATTCGAAACAAGTAGGTTATTAAATAAATAATGGTATACAAAGAAACCACAGATTTCTTATTCCAAAATTAAGATTTAACCTAATATATCTAACAGTTGATAATAAGAAAGATTTAAAGTGTAAAAGTGAAAAAATATTTTTATAAATTCTAATTCGTTTTAAAGTGTTATGAATCTAAGGGTTTTTTGACATAAACTATTAAGAATTGATATACATTTTTATCTGTCAATTTGTGCTACTCTGTATGTACCATCTAATAATACCAGCAAACTTTTCTATGCTTTCTACACAAAAGAGCTATAGGTACCAGTAAGAATCCCTCTGTGCAACCGTTTTCAAAATATTTGCCAGTTGTTTAGTACGTCCTATCACTTACTTTGCGTTACCAGTCATTATATGTAAAAACAGCGCCGGATTTACGGTTTGGCGGCCCATAGGCAGGGCATGTGGTGGAGGCCTTCTCCAAAAGAAACAAAAAGGGTCCTTACTTTGAAACGATAAATACAGCCCCCAAAAAATTTAGAACACTAGAACACAAAATACGTCCTCACTTCTATTCGGCGACCCTTCAACAAAAAAAGGTCCTTATTTTAAAGAAACAACGAACTTTCTTTAAACCTATTTTTTCCTTTTAATTCCTTTCCTTTTATTTTGTGCTGTGGTGGAGGCCTCCTTGTAGTGTCAGCCCATAGATAACTGCCTATGTTGCCTATGAGTAAATCCGGCAGTGTGTAAAAAGAGTTGTAAAAGTGATATATTGACCAATTTCTCTAGGGTAATTTATTTTGCTTAAAAGAATAAATTAAAAATGATAATAATCGTTGTAAAATTAGATATTAATGATATAAAATGACCATGCCGAAAGATAGTTTGTGTTTTACACGAAAACCGTACATCCAATTAAGAAGTCAGGAGATCAAATTTGTTTAAAATTAAACGAGAATCCCAAAAATCGTTTTAATTTAAGGAAAATAATAAAAATTGTTAATTTCTCACAAACGACACTAGTGAAAATATATTTTTCCTTATATATCAAAAAAATGTTCTTTAATGCATTGAAAAACATCTCGTAAATTATTAAAAGTATCTAAACAGTTATAAAAATTATACAGCGTGTCTACTTAAGTTCGCACTATATGGAAAACTATATTATTAATTTTACCAAAAAAGGTATTCATTATAAAAAGTTCTGCATAGTCTAAAACCTAAAATGCAATCATCAGATATTATTTTTTTGCAGTGGTATACGAGGTATATCAAAAAGATAACCTTTGCTCAAGAGGAAAGGACCCTTATTCTTCATAATATCGAAATTTTTTATATAGAAAATATGTTTAGAATTAAAAATAACATTCAAATATGCAAACTTCATTCATTTTGAAGAAAAACCTTTTTATCACTTTTTTTATGCGTTAAGGGTAAAAATTTAAGTTTGTTCATTAGTACATACTTATTTCGACATGTAATATATAAAGAATGCTTAAGAACTGTTAAAACAGCAAACGTCACAGAAACGCTCGTTATCGCAGAAAAAAATGTTAAAATTGTTTTTTTAATATACCAATAAGCATATTTAAAAGGTATTTTTAATCCTAAACATATTTTCCTTATAGAAATTTTCGATATTATCAGAAATAAGGGTACTTTCCTCTAAAGCAAAATTTATATTTTTTGACATACCTCGTATACTACTGCGAAAAATTATCGCAAAAATGTAGGTTTTAGACCATGCAGGACTTTTATGAAGAATAACTTTTGTCGCAAAATTAATAATAAAAATGTTTATCGTATGGTGCTTACGTAAGTAGACACGCTGTATGTATAAAAAAATACGATTATTTTTGAATTTTAACACCCTTTAGTTCCAAATGTAGGACGTTAAGGACATATAATCGTATGAAGTTTTCTTATTATTTTTGTTAAAGAGTCACCTCTGTATTTTGTAAAATAATATGTTTGGGTCCCAAAACAATCCAATAACACTTAAGAAATAGGTTATTTATTTGATATTTCGAAATGTTACTTACTATTAGCCAGGTTAGTAAAATTTATTTGGGTTAATTATTTTTCAGAAGGCGAAGTGACGCGATGGTAGCAAAAATCATACATTAGGAAACGCTTATAGAATATGTTCTATAAGCGTGTAGAATATATTTTTAGATTCCATCCAAATAAGTTCCATTTAAATTTTTGAACCTATTTTTTCCTTCACTTTATTCAACTTTGCGAAATCTCATTGTTAAGAACCAAATTAAAAAAAAACTTGGTGTAATAAAAACTGTAGTATGTCCGACGTATGGTCATCCAGGTTTTTTTCTTTTATTTTGTAATACTGTTATTGGCGTCGAAATTACTATAATATATGGTCGAAGTCCATCGAGACGACCGAAATGCGTGATCGCGTGTAAAATAACTTTTAGGAGCAAAAACTTTAACAAGGACACGAAACATTTTTTATTAAAAGTATTTTTCTTTTTATTTTTAAATCAAAAAATACAGTATTTTAAGAGTCGAATATAAGAGTGATTTTTTAGTTTATTTCTCAATTACTTAATTAATTATACAATATACATGTATTCTCTAATTGCGGTAAAATAAATTAGAGCTGACCTAATTCTGTGAAATTAAGTTTTTAAGATAGGTCCGAAAATACATTATTCCAAGATTCAGGAAAAAATGCATTCCCGAGCCTATGTTTATATGGGCTATTTTTAAAAAATTTGCTCATAAATAAACCCTTATTTTTTTCATGCAATTAGAAAACACCCTTTATATTTTTAAGCCATAACCACAAAGGTGTATGTTTTAAAGCAAGCAAAATATTGAAGTTTAAAGTCCTACACTGGTCAAATTTCCTGGTGATTTTTGTTTACTTGTGCTTACAAATTTTGAAATACAAAATTATTGGGTTTTTTGGCGATTTACCATCTATGAACTGCAACTTGTATGCTTTTATGTAATCTCAGGCCTTTAAAAATTGGGAAAATATGAGAATTACCATCATAAAGATACTTCGCTAAAATGGGCGGAGAAAATGATGATAAAATTAAAAAGTCAAAAATATTTTCCGATGGCATCTTCTTGAATGGTAGCAATCGCTACAAATGGTCAGAAGGTTCTTCAGACTCTAAGAATACACTTACGTTACAACATAACAGAACAGAAATCTTGTAAATTATATTTTATATTTTGTCATGTGTTTTGTTAAGAATATGAATTTTCCTTCTGTGATTAAAAATGGTGTGGTGCAGTTTTTCTTTTATTCTAAAATTCTTAAATATTTTTGTTGCTTCTGACAAAAATATAAAAATTCAATATCTGCTGTAGTTTTATCTAAGAATACTTAAAAACTTTATTAAATAAAAATGAGAAATATAAACTATTTAGTCTACAAAAATAAAAAAGGAAAGTTTTTGTTGTCCGCGATGATCAACCGGTCAAAATGACCGACCGTCTGTGGTCAAGTCCTAGAAACACCACCTATGTGATTTAAGCTGTTTTTTCAGTTTGAAAGTTTTCTTACATGTAATTTTTTCTTGCTGCAATTTTTCGATCTGCGCACGAGCATTTTTCGCTTTTTAAAAATTGCTGCGCGTGTGCAGATCGAAAACTGCAGCAAGAAAACTTTCATGCAATAAATCTTTTAAACTGTTAAAACAGCTTAAGGGTTAAACCAACAATGTGGCTAAAAAAAGATGTAATTATCGTGATATCCTTAATATCCTTTAATATTTAATTATTTGCTTTAGTAATGGAGGTAGCATGTGGCGAGCACGGCGACTACGTTCAAAAATTAGTGGTTGCAGTAAATGCCGGTCGTTGTACAACCGTGCTTTCCAAAGCTCTTGAAGCCAGCGGCCAGAAAATAATAGCAAACGACATTGCCAAGGAAACAACGCAGATTAAACCAAACGGGGAATGTGTCGGATTACCAAATGGATCTACCAAAGCTAGTGGTTTGGCACCACCTACTTGCACAACGTCTTTACTTGGTAAGTCTAGTTTTGGCACTTAATACTTTCACAGACGTACCGAGGTTATAGACTTACACCCACCATGAGTTTTTATTTTTTATCGTACAAAGTTAATAAAAATATTAGTTTATTTGGTTAGGGGGTAAATTTGTTTTTTTTTATATATAATTCGAAAGATTGGTTGTGTATGTATGTCACAGTCGCTGTAAGCAGTAAGCTTGCGCTCGAAGATTTAATGGAAACTTAAAATTTTATGCATTTTTTTTTATCTTTGTGACATTTCACGAAGGCCTATGCCTAAATACCAGAGTACCGTGAGTTCCGTCAACGTTATCCAAGCACTGGAACATACAGTTCTTGCACGGACGTTATTTTTAAATAACTACTACCTAGGAATGGCACAATACCCAGTAGTTTGCCATTGCCAACTGTGAGGTGACGAGCGATTACAAATACCGATGTATGATTTCGAGATTCGAACCCGCGTCTCTGCCTTTCTGCCTGCTGTGAGAGGCTGGTACGTTAGCCCCTACACCACGTATTATTATATTTTTAAAACCATTTACGATACAAATACCAAATGAAGTGATACTAAAGGAGTTTCCGACTTCCGTTGTCATTGTTTCTGGCAGTAATATCTCTGTCCGTTTTCAAGTGTAAACTAAACTAATTCCTACAGCTACCAAATTCATATAGTCTGGTAGAGCATCTACCCGCGATGGAATTGGGTGCGATCAAGCGGAAGGGTGTTCACCTAGCCAGCCAATCAGTGCCGGGCGAAGCGAACTATTAATTTAGCGTCACCTTCAAAAAGGCGCCCTTTTCTAATTATTTTGCGTGTTTTACGCCTCGTCATCCAGGTGAAAAGCAAAAAAAGTCGCGCCCTTCTAATATAACATTCCATACAGTACTTCCAACTCTCTCTTTTGCGCCTTCCTTTTCCTAGGTTCCACTGGTTTACCAAAAATATTCTCATTGTTTTCGATGACAACTTGCTTATATTTGCGTTTTTTCCAATGAGGTTCTCTGAAAACAACCCGTGCTTCTGTGTGTGATTCTTATGTTCAATAATTCTTGCATTAAACGGTTTGTTTGTTTCACCCATGTACAACTCCCCACATTTACATAGTACCGGGTAAATACATTTTTTCGTATTTACATGTTTTAAGTTAATTTTCATTAATATGTTAATAAGAGGTGTTCTGGACTTAAACCATTTTAATTTCATATTGTATAGATATTCTTTAAATCGTTTCAGATTTTTCTTTAATACATGGAATTGTAAAGAGAGATATAGAATCTTGCTCAGGTAAACATTGAACATGATTCCACATTACATTTCTCAATGAATTTCTTTATTTATTTCTCGGCATAGCCCTTCTGAAGCAAATCCGTTTTGATGTAACCGAATTTGGTGTTAAGGGTTGCTTGGTCACTGCCTATTATACGTACTCTTTTGCATTAACTAATTAAAACACAAGTCACTGGCAGTTCTAATGTGGAGTCAGTTTCAAATCAATTCTATGTCATTCTTACTGGTACACCCTTTATGTGGAAATTGATTGATTCACCTTTTTTCGTGTACCTTTACCCTCTCCTTTTTTCTTGTACTTTCTCATATAATATTTTAGCTATTTATTAAATCTTTTTAATGGTAATGAAATATGCGAAGTGTTTAATAAAAAAGGCATTTTTTGTATCTTGTATACTTTAGAAGATAATAAAGATCTGATTGCTGATTCAGAAATAAAGATACTCTGGGAGGTCTTTTTATAAAATTTGTAAAGTTTATTCAGCTACATGAATCAAATATCCATTAAAACTCGTACATCGCCTGAACCTAAAGAACTATAAAAATCTCCTAACCGTCAAAACTTCTATTGCTGCGGCGCGGCGTTTCGGTTACAACCGCCATTTTAATATAAAAATGGAAATGGAATAGCTTTTTTTTTTATAAAATTTATAATTTGTTTGAGTCTAGTTACCTAATAATTTTTTGAAAACGATGTTAGGCGGGTAATATTGTTGGTTATTGTTTTTTTAGGCGATTTGCAACTTCCCAGAATCTATGTACGATTATTCTGACATTATTATTTTGCTAATTCTTCTTGTAATTAGAACACGTTAATATTTTTTTTTAGATTCTTCAGAAAATCTACAACCAGACAAAAATACCTTTCCAACTTCAGGTTTACAACAATTTTTATACTTCTAAAAAGAAGTATGTGTATAATTTTTAGGTAAGCATGATTTAATTTATATTTATGACGAAAACGGTATTAAATCATACTTGCGATCTGCTAAAATCATGATGTGGTGCATTATTACCAAATAATTACCATATTAAATTTTTAAAATATTAAACAATAATTTATATCATTTTATAATGTTTATTAGATACATTTAATATTTAAAGACGTCGATGGATGAAGGTGTATTGTGACATTTTGTAATTCTGATACTGGTACTGCAATAATTTAATATTTGCACATTTTAACTTTAAAGATATATTATAGACAATATTTTTTATAAATATGAATAAAAATATTTTGTCTGCTTGAGATGTAAAGTCCGTAAAAAAATAAACGAAAAAATCCATGTCCAAACATGTTATAATAAATCCTTCTTACTTAAAACATGTACTTGTGACGACACCTTCATCCACTGACGTTTTCATTTGATGACTAATTTTTCCTACGACCACATGGAAAATATCAAACCAAATAGTACACCGTTTTCATGCATAGAAAATGCCTTATATCACACTAGTGTGTTTTTATCTTTGTGACAGCCCACAAAGTCTTTTTGCCTAAGTACCAGAGTACCGTGGGTGTTGGGTTATTAGATGTTTAAGCCATATTTCACCATGTTCCGTCAACATTGTCCAAGCACTGAAACATGCAGTTTTTTCATTCTCAGCACCTTTTAGACAACGCGGTAGTGCCACCACGACCGTTATTTTTGAAATAACTACTACCTACCTAGGATTGGCAGACTACCACACATAGGTTTTGCCATTACCATCTGTGAGGTGACGAGCTATTAAAAACCCGATGTAAGAAATGGAGATTCGAACCCGGGTATCTGTGGTGAGAGGCTATTACCTCAGCCACTACACAACGCTCGCCACACTAGTTTTTGGTAAATGATTTGTGGTCCTAGAAAAATAGTGTCCACCTTACTTGTGTGAAAATGACTATTACACTCATGGCTTTGTCGCACACGGCTGACGCCTCGTGCAACAATATGCCCACTCGTGTGGAATCAGCCAGTTCCACACTTGTAATGTAATATACTATTGTAAGCTTGATTCTTTTGTCACCTGCAGTTCTATATTTTAGTTAATCTTGTCCCTTACTGTCTTCTATTTTTAATGAGATCAGAGTTTGCGTTGACTTTGACTGTTTTATTGCCAACAATTCAAATTACTTTGAATGCTACCAAAATATATTTTTACTTTACTCTAAATATTTTTGTTAACTGCAATATTTGCTTTTTTAAGACTTACTTACTAAAAGCATTCTCTTATACACACATAAGAGGGCAGTTCGATAAGTACTTACCTATAAAAGAAAAACGAAAATGTTATCTATATTCACACATCGCCGTGACTTCCCAGTTCTGTACTACTTATAATTTTTGTTTTAGTTTTACTAAATTTCCCATTTACTTTTATTGCAATGAAATGAGTGGTTCAAATTAAGTAAGTTTTTAAATTTTTAAAACACCGTCCCTACTAGTTCCTAAAATATAAGAACGCCACATTTTCGGTAAAAAGTACATAAAGGTTAAATATTTCGAAAATCTTTAAATCTTTTTAAAATTTGATATTTGGTATGACATAACTAATCTTTGTTATTTTTCTTTTAGGGATAAAACACTTACAAGGCTTAGGCTAGTTGCACATTTTATAATAGGTGTTCTTATAGGCTTAATATATTATGGAATTGGCAACGACGCAGCAAAGGTAATGAGCAACGCAGGCTGCTTATTCTTTACAGTGTTGTTTATGATGTTCACGGCGATGATGCCAACTATTTTAACTTGTAAGTATTATTCGGATTTAACTTAAGGATCGTGTAATAGTGTATTTCCTTTTTTTATTATTTTATAGTAATGACATTATTTGGCTTTTTATTAAAGAGAATCAACTTTTTGTATGTTATAAAGGCGATTTAATGGTTATTTTGTTTACAGTTCCACTGGAGATGTCAGTTTTTAGTCGAGAGCATCTAAATTATTGGTACTCGCTCAAGGCCTACTACTTTGCCAAAACTTTAGCAGATATACCATTTCAGGTAAATATATTTGCTGCAACAACGTCATATATCTCAAAAATAACAATGTTTTAGTTAACATCGCAAAAGAAATTCATTTCAAGTGTAAGATTATTTTGTGATTTACTTGGTTATGTAGCAAGCAGACTAGTGAATTTTAAAATATTCTGTATAATAATAGTACCCAACCAAATCGGCTTGGCAGAAATTATTTATGTCTCATTACTACCATGTTCAATAATATTTACTTCTTTAATAGTTTTTTTGGTAACTTCCTACTGTTTTTTAAGTTTAGAAATGAAATAATTCTTTATTTATAGTGTATCCAAAATTGGTAGGGAATGTATTAAGGTATTGAAAATAAAAGAGATAGTAACATGGTTAAATGGGGAAGGTTGTAGAACATTCAACCGCAAATTAAGTGCGGTTTTGATGACGGCTGCATCTTGATTGTTTTTTTTAATGTTCTAAAAAACTAAAAATATGCAATATTTTAGGAAAAGTTTCATATTTCAATATTTTTTAAATCTGTAGAATCACGTATCCCTGCATTCAGATTTTAATTTTAACGTTTCGGTTTTGAGATACCATCAACTTTTGTTTTTCTTATGGCGGCCATTTTGTTTTATATCACATTTTTAAAGAAAGTTTTTCCCTTTAAAGTGAGGTACACAGCGTAAAAATTACTATTTAGCCCAAGTTGGCCATGACGGCAAAGATAATTTGTACTACAAATAAATTTCCAAATTAATTTTTATTTAGAAGCTTTGTTGGAAAAATCAATGCAAGTGTATTTTTAAGTTTTATAAACCTATGTACCTGAAGAAAGACGGATATTTAGTTAATGTGCATTGATTCATTAAAATATTTAGTAATAATATCAAGCTGCAAGTTTTGTTTAAAAATAGGTGTGTGTGCGTATTTTTTTTTATTTTTATTATCGATAACTGTAAAACTAACTTACAAAAACGAATTTATTACCGCAACAAAAAATAGAAATTATGCATAATAATTATAAAAACAGTGTTCTTTGCGCTTGAAATAAATCTACTTATATACGAAAGGTTTTAAAAAAGACAAAAGGTATTAGAAAAAATAAAATAAAATACTGACATTTAAAAATATTTTAAATAAAATCTTACATTTCCTGCATGATTTGCAATCAAAGTAGTCGAGGCAATGAAGCAATAAAAAGGCAAAAGTTCGGAATTTTTTAGGACAGGACAGAACGGAATGCGGGTTTTTGCATTCGCTTCCAAAAATTATTTGTTAAATTTGTACCTAATTTGTACCTTATATCGTTGTATTCATACAATGCCTATATAAACCGGAAGTTACAGTGCTGCAGCCAAGAATGTCTTAAGAAAATGTTTGATTTTTGAGACGCCCTTTAAAAAATTTAATAACTTTGTACGTAAGACTCAGATTTGGCCCAAGTCGGGTGTTCGGGGGTTTTGAGGTAGCTGATCACAATTATTATGTTCAAATTGAAGCCCCAAACACCTGGAGCTCAGGAATGGCGACGAACATCGCCTTCGTGGGATTTTTCCAAAATTCATGCAGAAAAGAAGAGAAACTCAGCGCCCGGAGATTTTTGGGGCGCTGAATCCAAATATAGTATTAGCAACACCGCACGGACACCTGGTGCGCCCGATCGTGAATGCGGAAGTCATCTTCGAGATTTTTTCTTACAAGAGTGCCAATAACAAGCCGAATATCATTAAGGGGGCGTTTTGTTTGGTACTAAATCTGAATTTCATGTCGAAACGACCTCCCGAACACCTGGTACACCTGAACCTAGCCTTGAATGTCATCTCCGTGGCTTTTTCTGACAGAATCAAAAAAGACGAACCGAAAATCCTTATGGGGATTCTTTGGGGCATTAATTTAAAATTTTACGTTAAAAACGATCTTTCGAGCACGTGGTGCACTGCAACCTGACCCTTAACGTCGTCTCCGAGGGATTTACAGACACAATCGCAATAAACTCACCAAAATCATCTCATAATTTCTTACATTTATTCAGGTGTGACTTTTTCCTGGGACCCTCGAAGAAGTTGATACAGTTCTTTAACTGGGGATGTCAAATTAAAAAAACATCGATATATCGATATCGATAACTATCGTTTTGACTAATATCGATTATTCGATATATTAAAGAGAAATATATCGATATTTGAGAGAGAGAAAAATATCGATAAATTACCTTATATTACATATATTGGTAATTTTCTAGAAACCTGCGGTAACTCCGATTTTGACGAAATTCGGTATATGGCGGTTTTTTGGGGCGCTGATCACGAATTTTTTGGCGGAAACGTTTTGTTCTTGAGATATCCATCATCAAAGTTGAAATTTAAACTAATCCTATTTTTACTATATTGCCCCTTCTTTTTGCACACAAATCTTGATTTAAAGACAAAGTGTCACACAATATTTAATTTTCACCTTTTAAAACTCCCTTATTTACGTTTTTACATTATTATTGCATTAAATTGCATAGCTTTACTTTGATAATGCCGCAACCATACATACACATAGGTCTTCATGGCACACTGGGATTGAAATGATTCAAAGTAAAGCCATGCAATTTAATGCAAAAATAATGTAAAATAAATAAATAATAATAATTTAAAAAATTACCAATCAATATGCAGCGTTAAACGGAGCAAGGAAACAGGCCCCTTAATGTATCGAAATTTGTTTGCTACGTTTAGCTTAACAAGTTAATTTTTTCCAAAAGAAAAGTAATTTTGACGAAATTTTTTATGTAGTGTATTAATTAAAAAATCACCCTTAATATTTTTTAAATACCTGGTTGACAAGGTTTAAAATTTTTTATATTTTAGTAAGAAATGCCAGGTCAATTGTCTAAAAATTAAAAGGGCTCAAGTATTCTGCAGAATAGAAGAACTATAAATATTTACTTAGAGACAACGCTAAGAGCTTGTTATTATTTTAATTTAATTTGTTTACATCTGTGTTCACGCTTGACGCTAATACTTTAAAGTTTTGAAAACCCATGACTTGTGTTAACATCCTTCAAAAAGTCAATTTTAGAAGCCGGGTATACATTAAAATAATGGAAGTTCTGTGTATAATACTGGCACGCCTTTTTTATGAATATAACTATCCTTATTATTATTTCGTTTTTTATTTTATTTCATTCCAATTCAACATCTATTTTATAAATTTATCAGCAAAATTTTAGAAGTCACTTCATCGGTAGTTTATTACCTTAGAATTTTTAAGTTTTTTTTTTAAATTTTTAATAATATAAATTTGCTCACAAATGTTTACATCAGTAGCAGAATTGCACATACTTGTTTCTAAACATTATGTAGATATTTATAATTTAAAAATTACACATTTTTCATATTTATATATTTGTTTTAGATAATTTTGACAACGTGTTACATAATAGGAGTATACTTCATCACATCTCAACCCTTAGATCCAACTAGGTTTTTATGTTTCTTTTGATGGCAGTTTTAACAGCATTGGTTTCTCAGAGTTTTGGACTTTTAATTGGTGCTGGTTTTAATATAGAGGTAAGTTTTACACACGAAAAAAAATATGGTAAAAGAAACGGAAAAAAACCTCCTTCAAATATGAAAGCTTTAACAAAAGGTATGTTAGGTAAAAAAAAACAAATATTAAAGATCATAAAAATCCATACATCCTGTATATTTTAACAGTTTTTAAATGGTCAGAAAAACACCTTTTGAAATAGTTATTAGAATTTCATCTCTTTTAAGTCGTTTCTGTAACGAATTGCCACAACTTTGTTTGTAACGTCTTGTGATTTAAAAAAAATAAAAATTATTCGCGAATTCACCAAGTTCTATCTTTATTTAAACGAGATATTCCACTTTTAAAACAAAAAATTAACCACCCTGTACAATTTTGTTATTTACGACTGAATCGACATGTTTTTATTTTATTTTTTATTTTTTAGAGCGGTGTTTTCCTTGGACCGATTTCCACCATCCCTATGGTACTATTTTCAGGATTTTTCGCCAACCTAGAAGATATTCCTTACTATCTGAAATGGCTACCGTACATGAGCTACGTAAAGTACAGCTTTGAAGGTTGCATGGTGGCGATCTACGGTTTGAATCGGCCCAAGCTAGAATGTAGGGTAGATTATTGTCACTTTAAGTATCCGACGACATTTCTAAGCGAAATGTCATTCAAGGGTGATATGTTAACTTATTTTATAGATATAGCGGTGCTCAGTGGGCTTTTTGTATTTCTTAGGATAGTAGCTTATTTTGTTCTTCGAATAAAATTGATGCAAAATCGCTAATTTTAAACTTTTTAGAGCTATTACAGTGGCGAGTTGAGGTAAGAAAAGGCAGCGATTAAGTCCTAAAAATTTTAGTACACATAAGGTGTGTAATTTTTTTACAAACTGGCATTTATTAGTTTTTCTTTAAATATTTAACATTTTTAAAATCCGTGTTCCCCATGGACATTTTTATGATATTACCTACTAACCCAAGCCTTAAAAAAATTTAAAAATTGTAAATATGGTTAATTAGAGGAAGTATTAACTTTTTTGGAAAATCGCAAAATTACCAGTATAAACATTGATTTTGGCGTAGTGGTTAATTTTTTTAACCATTTTAAATTTAAACAATCTACGCAATAAAGACATAAATTTTATACGTACAGCATTGCTTCGGAAATTATAAATAAGGCCTAACTTAATATATTTTTAGGGAATTTTTATTTATTTTTTTTATTTACACAAATATTGCAAAGCTTCTAAAACTAATCTTTCTTTTTATTCTACAGTAAAACTTGTCTATAATGGTCAGCATTAAACAAGAAAGAATTATTGTCTGTTATAATAGAAGAGTTGCCAGTGTTGCCAGGTAACAGATAATATTTTTTCACAATAGTATATTACATACCAAAGTGAAAAGTGTTTTATTACTTTCAAGAGAAAAAGATTTCGCAAGACAGTAATGAAACTTCACCAAGGTTTGTATACTATTTTATTTACAACCATGTATTTTGAAATTTCCCATTTTTTTTTTTTTTTTTAAATTCTACCAATCCAACAAAATTTTTAATGATGTCGCAGAGATGTCTAAAATATCTGACCAGATGTTAAAATGGCAATTTTTAAAACTTTTGCGACGGTAGCTACGCTTACTTTTACTTTATTTTACTTTCGGCCCACGGAAGGAACGTTAACTTTTCTCCCGTGGGCCGAAAATAAAAGTCAGAAAAGTGACACTCTCAAACATTTAAAATGTCGAAAGTGTCAACATTACATACATGGTTGTAAATAAAAGTAATTATTTGCTCAGAGGGGTTGTTTAACCCTAATAATATTAAAGTATACAACTAAACATTTACAACTAAAATAAAAGTCAATTTGGAATTTGCTTTTTATTTAATTAAATGCATATTCATAAACAAACATATAGCACTCAGACCTTTTTTAAAATTAAAATTAACAAAAACGATATCTAAATCTAAATTTGTACATACATTTTAAAATTATATATATATAATCGAGTTTGTAAGTCTTGAACACTAGCAGGTAGAGATTAACAAAAAATACCTGCATGTAAACATTTCAGATAGGGTGAAGCATCGTGCTCGCTTTGTTATGGTTTGGGCTGTCTCCCTTTCACGCATTGGAAAAAAAATTGCTTGTGAACTTTTGGAAGTGGCACGACGTGTTGTAGTTACAACATTTATTTTTGGGATTATGAATATATGGACATACAGTGACCGCCAAATAGGTAGACACAAATGAAAAAAAATACTTAAAAACTTTTTCATCTAACAATTACTTTTGTTTACCCAGCAACTAAAAATCAACAATGACATCAGGCTTATAGGCGGCAGTTGGAGAAGTAATAAAAATGTAATTAACATTTAAAAATAAGGTTGGTTGGTATGATATTTAAAACAGTTATTTGAAAAAGTTGTTTATAATTCAATTTTAAGTTGATGTACAAAATTTTTAATAAAAGTTTAAAAAGAAAATAAAAAAGATATTTCTTTGAAAACATTTAGGTCATTCCACATTATAACAGGTGCAACATTTACAGACATGTATTAGTTTCATGTAATTAAATAAAAAATATTTTACAAACAATACAAAAATAAATGATGAATTATGCATTTTTAATTGGATGGTCTTCTTGTTTACTACACGCCTGGAAAGAATGGGACCGCTTCGGTCCTGGTCCCGGGTATACGAGCTGACCCTGTTCAGCCCTATTGACCCCTATGAACGGTCGCCTGAAAGAAAATAAAGAAAAACCCCCAAAACCCAAAAATTCTAATTAAAAAACGACGTTTCGGTGGCAAGTCTGCTACCGTTGTCAAGTTAAAAATAAAAATAAAATATTAACTAATATTTAAATTAAAAATGATTAAAATTTAGATTATTTTTGTATCTCAAACTGAAAATAGTTTGACATGAAAAAAAACTATTTTCAGTTTGAGATACAAAAATAATCTAAATTTTAATCATTTTTAATTTAAATATTAGTTAATATTTTATTTTTATTTTTAACTTAATTTTTTAACTTGACAACGTCGTTTTTAATTAGAATTTTTTGGGTTTTTTGGGGGTTTTTCTTTTATTTTGTTTCAGGCGACCGGCCAGTTCATAGGGGTCAATAGGGCTGAACAGGGTCAGCTCGTATACCCGGGACCAGGACCGAAGCGGTCCCATTCTTCCAGGCGTGTACTCAACAAGAAGACCATCCAATAAATGAATCCGCCTAACCAATATAGAGCATATCTCCAATGCATTTTTAAGTTAATCGCTGTTGGAACCAGTCTAATTTAAGTAAAAATTAAATAATTTTTATATTTATAGGAATTAAATGATACATCAAATCGCATTTGTTACTCATTGGAATACTTTTGTTGTCGCTTATATTATTTATTTATTTTTTAAATCCGTCAATATTCCTCGAAAATTCAAATCTTAGCAACACCTGTTTTGCGCCACTGTTTCAGGTATGATTTTACAATATGTACCCATTCTTCGATTTTTTTTATTTTTAAACGTGCCCAAAAGTACATATGAAATAAAATCAAATAAAAATAAATTAAATATTACTTGGACTTTCTTTTTTGCACTTATAACAAAGAATAAACAACTATTAGCATGATTAAAAAATTAATGTTGGGAGTCGTCTATAGCGGAATCGCCCATTTTTCACTTGATTAAAAATATTTTTTTTGCTTTAAAATGAATTTGCTAACTATTGGCAAACTGGATAGATCAAATATAAAATGTTATTTTTTCTTTCGGGTTTAAAGAGAGAAAACGGCAGGTACTCTAAGTGTGTAAGCATGTTTTTCTTAAAGCCCACGGTACGTTAGTATTTAGGCTTTTAGCTTTCGTGGTTTGTCCAAAAATAAAAAAAAAAAAGCTATATCGTAACAAAACTCTAAACGACACAGATCACTCCACATTAACATGTTGCATTAATGCATATTTGTATTGCAAATATAATTAATGTAAAATCTAAATACTATTTACATATGTATCAATATGAGCTTAAATTATCGAAAGCATCTTTTAAGCTCAAGCTTCATAAAAAAATGGTTTGAAACTGTTTGATAATATTTAATAAAAAGTGTCTTATTTTAATTGTAAAATCCTAATATTGCTCCTAAAAAAATGATGGGCGCCTGCCAAATTTCAGTTTTAAATGTGGAAAATATACAAATAGTATAATAAATAAAATATATTAGTTACTCTATAGTTATCTTACTTATTTTAAAGCAAAAACTTCTGATTTAATTTAAAATTTTCAATAGTTTTTAAAAAAATTATAGTAAGTTAACTCATTTTAAATCTAAAAGTTGAAATCTGTAATGTAAATTAAAAAAACAAACAAAACATCCACTTTTTAATTTTTTGCCCATATTTTTAATTTAAAGTTTACCTATCGACTTAAAATTAAATTCTAAATACCTATTTAAAATACCTTTTTTTTAGATATTATCTCACCTAACCTTAGCTTTGATATTTATACATGCAGAGGTAATTGCCAAAAGGAATTTTCAAAAAATTTCTAGATTATTTTTTCCATAATATGTGTCCTACGTTTTTGCGTTCACTGTATTTACAAATTTATTATTATTCATGGCTCCTAAATGTTTTTAAAAATGTTTTAAATTTCATTTTTGTTTGATTTAGGTTTTCTAATTTTATTTTAAAAACTTCAGCTTCACATTTTAATAAAATTTGATAGACATCTATAGCTAGTTCACCATTGTTAATGGACAGTAAATAATTTTGAATATCTCGTAATTTTGCACACACTTCGCTCATATTATTTAAAGAAGTTTTAGGAATTTCGCATTCCCCAGCGTCACTATTGATGTCAGAATTTTGCTTTTCATCAGTATTAGCTATATCTTCAACAATTTCTGATTTGATAAAATTGGGATTCTCTGTAGGTGCGTCACTATCAGTCAAACTAAAATCTTTTATATCCACACTTTCATTATTAATTAAAAGAATAGGCTGGCCAAGGGGTTTTTCATCCTCTTCACTCCAGGCTTCTACATCTTCCAAGTTCATTTTGGCGGTCTCACCAGAAATGGATTTAAATTTAATATTGTGCCGCCGACGGAAACAATTCAACCAGCCATTTGAAGCTACAAAATTTTCTACTTTTAACCTGCTTGCGGCTTCAAGTGCTTTTCGTTTAACTAACGGTCCTGATATTGGAACATTTCTAGTTCTTGCTTTGCAGAACCAACTGTAGACGACTTGATCGATTGCCAATCCTTTCGTATTTGGAAATGTTTGTTTTTGTTCTAAATTAACACCTTCTTCAACCATTCGTTTTAGTTTACTTTTATTTTTAAGAATATTATTTATTTGAGTTCTTCCGACACCGAACTTTTTGGCCAGTTTTCGCGAGCCTAAGGCCGACTTTTCACTTTCCGCGATAACATCAATTTTGTCCTTTAGTGTCAAATGTTTTCGTTTTAGGGACATTTTTAAAGACGTTTTGATTCCCAACACGATCACAACTCTTGTCGATTTGAGACAACTAGAAATATAATGCGAAGATTTTCCTTTTATATCGAGTAATGTAATAAAATACAAATTATCTTAAAAATATTCGGGACAATTAAAAGGTCGATTTACCTAAAGGTAGGTAAAAATTGAGGTTTGTCTTGCCGTGGCCATATATAAGAAGGTTAATTTTCTAAGGGTTTTTACCTACGGTTACGGAATTTTCTGTAATAAAGGTTTTGTTAGGTTAATCGTCGCCAATACCTGAGGTGACCGATAAAAAAGGTGGCCGTTATTACAAGTTTTACTGTATTTGATTTTATTGTTTTTATATGTTTACACCTGTAGTGGACAATCGCCAAAGGTTACTTTTACCTAAATAGTATACAGGATGATTCCTAATTGCGGAAAAAAATTTAAAGGCATATTTCTGAGCTAATTCTATGAAATGTATATAAAAAACATAGGTCCGAAAATGCATTATTACTAAAATCAGGGTGTTAATTTTTTTTTTTATTTTGGTTATTTATTAATATCTTAGATATTCCTTATTCCATTTTAAGCAAATTTAACAGTGTTATTCATAACAATATGGGGCTTGTTTAGCCCTAACTTAATTAAATTTATTAGATTCAGTGGCGTCTCTAGTAGCACATGAAGTATTTCTGACAAAAATAATGTACGCCACTAATTTTTTGAAATTTTTATATTTTATTTAAATTGGGCTAATGAAAAGACAGCTTTTTTTGTTTATTTATATTTTTTTATGAAGGTTAAAAAGTTTTCAGAAAAAAATTCAATTTGCTAAATTGCATATTTCTGGACAATACATAAAAAATTAGGGTTTTTTTTTTTATTAGGTGTCATAATTTCTTATTAGCAAACATATAATAACAACAAATATTTTACCTTGTTTAACAAATTTTACTAAAACTGGTGTTTTGAAAATTTAAAAGTTTTTTTTTTTTTGTGTAACACCCTGTATCTTGAGAACGAAAAATTTGCGGATTCATGTGTATCATAACTTAAAAAAATAGCTCAATAATATTTTTCACCGCAATTAGGAAACATCCGGTATATTTCGCAAAAATGAAAACTTACTGTTTTTGGTATTCTTAGTCACTTTTTAAAAACTTTGTTTGCTGGCTAATATTTGAAGTAGCTAAAAATACACTTTGATGATTGGAATATTAGTATAAAAACAAGACTGGGTAAAAAAAAACAAACATTTTTTCCAACAGTACTGTAAAAATATTGTTTATGACGATGAAGAAAACATATCCAGAAATTGTTAGCCCTTAATATCAACATTAAGAGGTGCATCATTAATTTTTTTGTTTTCAACAATTGTTGCACTTTTTATACAAAATCTCGACATTAGTAAATCCTAAACCTTTGACCATTTCATATTCTTAAAGGAAATTAAATTCTCTACGAAAAAGCTTACTTTGTGAATTTCC
Organism: Listronotus bonariensis; assembly: GCA_014170235.1. Classification (NCBI taxonomy): domain Eukaryota; kingdom Metazoa; phylum Arthropoda; class Insecta; order Coleoptera; family Curculionidae; genus Listronotus; species Listronotus bonariensis. The sequence goes on from JACEGR010004271.1 coordinate 85,374, forward strand.
GTAGAACGTGCCGTTTTCTTGTAATCGCGATTTAAACATTAATTAATTTTTTAATTTTGTTACTTAGATTCTGGATTTTTAAACTACCATAAATATCAATGTCTTTATAAAACAAATAATTGCTTCTAAGGGAACTTTAATGCTCTACAAAAAACGTCTCTTAATATTTTTCGATAAATTTATTCTTTAAAAGACATTTAATTTTGAAATGAAAATTTATTTTCAACAATAAATATCTATATATATATATAATATAAATTTATCGAAAAATATTAAGAAACGTTTTTTGTAGAGCATAAAATTTCCCCAAGAATATATATTTGTATTATAAAGATATGGATATTCATAGTAGTTTTAAAAATCCAGAATCAAAGTGACAAAATTTAAAAAATTAATCAAGGTTTGAGGCGCGATTACAAGAAAACGACTTGTTCTACGAGAATTTACTAAGAGAGCTTTTTTGCAGAGAATTTAGTTTTCTTTAAAAATATGAATTGGACGAAGGTTTAGAGTGACTGATTTCAAAGTTTTGTATAAAAATGCAACAATTGTTGAAAAATCAATAATTTTAATAATGCACCGCCTAATGTTAATATTAATGGCGAAAAATTTCAGGTTTTTTTTTCGACGTCATGAACAATATTTTTAGAGTACAGTTTTGCGCAGTCTAATAAAAACATTTTAATGAAACATATTCTTTAAGTAAAAAAACGGATTTTAAGTTTGAATAGTGCATAAACCCACTAAAAAATTAATAGAGCTTTTCAGCTCAATTTCGCCGCTGGCCATTTTATTGTGATAGACATATAGACATTTTGTAAGCGAGATTTTTATTGTGATTTTTTATTCTATAAAGTTTGTGGATTTTTTTGGTTAGTTATTTTTGTATTATTTATACCTTAGGACATTAATATATTGTGGAAAATGTACTAAATTTTTAAAATATTATTGACCCTAACGAGATGATAAAAAAATATATAAAATATTGTTTTATTATCGATTTTACAAGAAATTTTACTGTGTGTAAGTGTAAATGCAAAAAAAATTACCATACTATACAATTTGTCGACGGATGGACTTGGAAAAACGGTTATATTTTATAAAAAAATTTGGTTTGTCTGAAATACTAAAAGCTATAATAAAATCGCCATAGGATATGCAGGGTGGTTCAAAGTGCAAAAATATTTCTTTGAAAAATAAAAAAGATCGAAAAAAATTATTTTTAAAAGTACCTAAATAAATAGAAATAATCAAAATAATAAAAAGTGTATATTTTTTCCTATTGGTTGTGGTTTTTAAGAAAATTTTAGGTTAACTTAAAAAAACAGGTAGAAGAAAAACGTATAATTTTTTTTTATTAATTTTTAATGCCATGTAATCAGGTAGTTTCCAAAATTTTTGATATTTTTATCAAAATAATATTTTTGCTATTTTAAACCACCCTGTATATTATATGGATTTTTTTGTTATAGCTTTAAGCATTTCAGGCGAAGCAAACAATGTTTTTGAAGAATAATAAGTTATAGTTAAGTCCATCCAAAAAACACTTTATATTCTTGTGTTTAGTTCAGAAGTATATAGAGGGTGTTTATTAAATCTGTAGATTAAATTTAACCAAGGATTGTTTAAGTAATTTTTAGGACAAAAGCTTCAGATTAATGAGTACGCAAAGTCTTCATTTTTAAGACACAGAGTGTTAACTTATAAAAAAATGGTTTTTGGTTTGTGTTTTTTTTTTAAATATATCTTTTTAATTTTTTGTTACAAATATCGGCAACAAATATTAACTTAAATAATATTCTATATGTATATCTAAACTAACGAATTTTACTAAAATGTTTTAAAAAATTTGGAACTGTTTTAAAAAGTTTAACACCATGTAACTTGAGAACGAAGAAATTGAGGACCCATGTTTTTAAAAAATACTCCCAGGATCTTTTGTTATATTTAATGTCACACTTAATTACGATAATTATTATTAATTTCCTGTTTTGGTTTGTTGGTATCCAATTGTTCACGATATTTCGCCAACATATTAGCTGTCATTTTCGTTTATACGTGTTCACAAAAAAGAGAAAAATTAGTGTGTCCTTCACGGCGGATGACTTGAACTATTCCAAGTCATGCAGCCGCCTAGAAAGCGGTACTCGTGAATAATAATTGTCTAACAACAAACTAATAATTAAGAAGCGAAAAATCACTATACTCTGTCCAAGTCACATATATGCAAAATTTAAAACCGTGATCAACGCGTAACATCGCGTTTTTGTACAGCTATTTTTTGAAAGGCAGTTAACATAATTGTAAACCTAAATTGCCTTTCAACCAATAGCTGTACAGAAAACGCGATATCACGCGTTGATCACGGTTTAATATTTTGCATACGTAACTTGGACAGAATTTATTACTCCACCATTCTTAAAAACGTCTTATTTGTTTATTTTCTTTTATGCCCTTAAATTTACTTTAAATTCAGTGCCGTATTACTAAACATTTTAAATTTAAAAAAATCCTTACCCTTTAAGTTTAGTTATGTGTGTTCAAGTTATAATTTAAAAGTTATTTTGTTAAATCATAGTTTGCCCTATGAGACTGGCAATAAATTAAATGGCTCAATCTTCAAAACACCTGTGTTTTATAAGGGATTAAAAGAAACTAAACATGTAAAAGTCCTACTCATGAAACCATTGTAAAATCAAAGTTGTTTTTTTACTTTTGTATACACTTGTGTCAAGTATTTAAATTTTATTTATTAGGTGTTTACGTGGATTCCTTAAGTAATTTTATGTTTACCTGTATTTATTAATTGTAGATACATAAAGTTAATTCAGATATTTTATTTTTTATTATTTTAAAGATATTTTATTAATTGATATTTCTGTACCATTTCACTCAACCTCATGTACCTATTTAGTATCTATATGTATTTTAAGTAGTTTTACCTACTCCTTCATATTTACAAATAAATTTTTTATATACGTGCACAAATTTGTTTTTTATTTATCAGGTCTCCAATAATTATAATTTCCTTGTGAATCCTATTAATGGGGTTTATTATGTTATATACAGGGTGTTTTCTAACTACGACACGAAACTTCAAAAGGTGATTCCTAATAGAGTAACAGTCCGTGAGCGGCAGACCTTCGTTATTTTGTAAAAGATGAAAGTTCGTCAGTGCATTCCAACATAGGTAGAAGCGATAAAGACTATGAAGTTTGATTCATAGAGGCTTTGGCAAGTACCAAGTACCAAAGGTTAATGAATTGAAACTTTCGTCGTGTTGTAAAAGCTGAATTTTAGATATGTTACTTGGGTAGCTATTATAGGAGATAATAGAGAATTATTGTTGAAGTTGCCTTATTAAACTCGGGAGTTATTAATACCAGCCTTATTTAAATAGTACTTGTATCATATAAAAACAAACTTGTATCCATAAATTGGAGTTATTGCAAATCATGTTGACAGTACCATTAACCTAAAAAAAGAGAAGTAGATTTTCTTTATTGCTTTGTGTTATAGAGTGTTGTTTAACACAATTACAGAAATACATTTGAAAAAGCAAGGTTTTAAGTTTTTACTTCTAAAAACATTTCGATTTTGTGGTCGGCAGCCGTTCAGTTACACGAGCAGTTCCGAAGTTCAAATAAGACCAACATAAGGCACGACCTAAAACCGACATAAATAAAGCCAGGCACTATACTTATTAAGAGAGTGCCTGGCCTTATTTCACATGCACAATAATTCTCCATTTCCTTAGTCGCCAGACAGTTTTGACACTTCCAGCCTCTTGGTAAACAAATATTTTGGGGTGTTATTTAACAAGATATGACAACTAGCCGTAAATAAGAGTTGTAGGCTTTATAAATAGGCATGTCCTAAAAATATTTTGATGTATATAGAGTGTCCATAAAAAAATAAATGTGTGGGTAATGTTCATTTTTCATTGTTTTTTGGAACACTCTGTATACATTAAAATAATTAGGGACATGCTTATTTGAAAACACTACAACTCTTATTTACGACTTTTGTCATATCTTGTTAAATAACAGAAATATTGGACTTCTTCGGACCATATTGGCCACCCCAATTTTTTTAATGCTCAGGAGTTGGAACTGTTAAAACTGTCTGTCGATTAAGGAAATATCTTTTATAAATACCCAAAATGAGTTAAGTTTTAATTTACTAACCTTTGGTACCTGGTACCTGCCAAAGCCACTATGAGTCAACCTTTATAGTCTCCCATTGTTTCTATCTATGTTGGAACCATGCACTGACAAACTTTTAGCTTTTACAAAATAACGAAAGTCTGTCGTCGCTCACGGGGTCTTGAACTATTAATGTCGTTTTATAAAAAAGGTCTTCTTGAACATATTTCCGAACTTTTTGAGATACAAGACGTTAAAGATTTAAAAAAGGGTTGTTATTAAAATATT